>CAHIKZ030000335.1:2145000-2235000 GCA_903632075.3 Acanthosepion pharaonis | reverse complement strand
GTGAAGTAAGGGGCAAATTTTATCCGACGACACGCATACAAACACGTTGATTTACACGTTGATTTACAGACGACGTATCTTTATGCATAAATAAAAAAAAAAAAAAAAAACAGGAAAAATAACACACACACACACACACACACACACACACACACATACATATATATATATATATATAAGAAAGTTTGAAGAGCAAATAAAAAAACAAGTAGGTAAATACCCTGTGGAGATAAGAAAATAAATTTAAGGTCTTATTAACGTATTGATGGTTTAGACGATAACAATTTTTCTTTTATATTCTTAAACTTCAGATATAGGACTAAATGTAAGAAATCCGACACCTTTTCCCACCCACATAATTTATACTATGAGAATATGGCGGATAATTCAATTTGACCTTAGATTTGCTGGTCATATGTTTGAGCAAACAATTAAGTGGATTTAAAAAAAATACAATTAACAAACTTATTTTCAATCACTATCGGACACTACTTAAAGTTTTAAGAAATACATTAGCTGTACAATAAGCACTGTGACCAGAAAAATACATTTTACCATATAGCTATAGATTAAACACTACAGATCACGAATAAAAATTTATTAAATCCTATAAAAGTTAATAGGGGAATCGAGTTTGCTAAGAAATTTCATTGTAAATTGATCCCCCTTCAAAAGCCAAAACAAAATATCCTCATACCATGTTATTTCTTAAAATGTAAAATATGAAAATCGTAATCTGGAGTTCTTTTTTCATATATTAGTATGGATTACTCACTTTATTATGATAATATGGCGGATAAATCAATTTGACCCAAGATTAACTGGTCACATATTTGGGCAAACAATTAGTGGACTTGAAAAACAAAAAACAAAAAAACAAAAAAAATGACAAACTTATTTTCAATCAGTATTGGACATTACTTAAATTTTAGTTTGTTTTGTTTTGTTTTACGGCATATCAACCTCAATGGGTTATTTAATGCCGACAAGATTTTTATTGCTGGTAATATATTTTCAAAAAGTATTTCTGGTAATATTTTTCCCCCAAAGTATTAGGTAATAATTTTTTGGAAAATTTATTACTGGTAATAATTTTTTAGAAAACTGTATTGCTGGTATTAAAACCTATTTTTACACGTTTTGATCCCAGTTTGCCTATAGCTGGGACCCTAACAGCTGCTACCACCTCGGGTCAGGGTGGACCTGAAAACACCAGCAATTAAAAGGTGGTTCCACGCTCCTCAAAACCTCCTGATCAAAGGCCTTGCTGTCGGATGTAGTTTATCGTCTTACTCAGGACGCTACTTAAAGTTTTAAGAAATGCAATAGTTGTACAATAAGCATTGCGAGTAGAAATACTCATATTGTGACCAGTTTTCTGATATATTACTATGGATCGCTCCAGATTACGAATTAAAAAAATATTTGTTTTTAAATTTTAAGACATCACGTCATATGAGCATATTTGCTTGGTGGTGGTGGTGGTAGGGGGGTCGATTTACAATGAATTTACATAGGAAATTCGACTCCCGCTTTTATTAAATTTGATAAAAATTTTGTTTTTATTTGTGTTCTGCGGTATTTATTTTATTCGGTCGAGTTAGCTTTGACATTCATGAGTCTATCACGCCAACCATCACGGTCCTGCAACAAGGTCGGAAGGTAATTAGGGTGACATTCTGTGTCATAACATAGCTGGTCAATGTAGGTAGTTGCTGGGCGACCAATCCATCTTGCTCCATGACTAGGTGTCCAAAGGAGTAGATCTTTCACGAGTTCTTGTTTTATTCGTCTGCAGTGTCCTGCAAAGCGCATTCTGCAATCGCGTAAGGTTGTAGAAATATCAGGGATGGATACATAAAGCTGTGATTTAGTTAAATATGGCCCTCAGCATCCGAGTGTAGGTTCCGTCAAGCTTAGACACGAGAGTTTTAATTAATGTTTAGGCAGTGACACAATACATTAATACTACCTCTACAGTGGCTGGAAAGAATCTTCGTTTGAGGTTTTCTTGTGGATCAGATTTACAGATTACATCTATTTTATTCAGGGCGGTCCAGGGTTTAGCTATACGAATTTTCACATCCTAGTTATCACTGCAGACACCATGACCAATGGCACAGTATTCCTACATCATCTATAAAATGCTGCCAATGATGTTGGACTCTATGTCAATGTCTCTAAAACTGTATTCATAGGCTTCAACCAGCAAGGCTCAGTACAAACTAAAGTCTGTCAAATTTTTCCCAAGAAGCGAGATAAATTCTACTGATCTGCAGTGCTAACTTATTAAGTAATAAGAAAGACAAATTGAAAAAAATGATTATTTCTGGTCACAATGCCGATTGTACAAGTCCACTGTCTTTTTAATAGCCTAATCCACATGTTTATTTACTGTGTTTTGTTTCGTACGGCGAAAGCTGTATATGTTCACCATCACTAATCCGATATTACGGGAAGTTGTAGAAGATTGGATACTTTTATCGGATTACTGAAGGTTATTTTATAATACACTTAGTCCAATTCATCCTACTTAATTTTTTTATCTTTTAATCACCCCAAACAAGACAGTAAAGCCACTAAGACACAAGGGGTTACTGGGTGGATGAATAAGAAAAAAGAAACATTACTAAAGAGTGAGAACAGTAGAAGAAGCATCAATATTAAAATTGGTAGTAAAGTATGGAACCGGAAAAAAAGATCCACAAGTGAGACGTGCGAGGAAAGAAACTGTCAGTATAGAACTTACGGTTACATCTAGTCACCTTAACTGTAAATTGATGAGACCTTGTTGCCAATCTAGTACTGCGCTTAACTTCATAAAGTCTAGATATCACAGCGAAGAGATAAAAAAGTGGAAAAGTAACTGAGCTGAGACCACACCAGGACCAATAATATTGCTGATTCTTCTCTGGATTTTATCAAAGATCTCTAGATGTATAGGAGGAGCACCGGACCATATGTAGCAACAATTTTCTAAGCATAGACGGATGGTAGACATAGATATGTAAGATAAATTCTGGAGATAAAAATTGTCTAGCACGACACTGTAGATATCAACTTTTTTAGCAGCTGACACAGCAATGGTTTATGTTAATTAATAAAGAGAAAGGAAGAATTTAATGACAATAAAGTGAAATATGTTAGGGAAAAGATTTAATGTTTATTACTTAAAACCACGCGAAACACTTCTTGAATTATTTGAAGCTATCATTGGGGCTAAAGTTTAACAGGTTATTATAAAATAAATGCGGAAAAAGACAAGTAGAAATGCGTCATCATTGCATGCACGTGCCCAAAACAGCTGATACAGCCAGCAAAATGTAGTGGCAAGACCCTGGTAATGTCTCTTGGAAAGTAATACCAGAATGAACTGAATTACCTGTTGCCGGATTTGTGCTGGTCAAGCGCCTACGTATTATATATAAATGGAAATGTATATGTGTGGCGTGTGAGAGACTATTTTGGGATATATAAGTTTTAAGTATATATTTGTATATCAGTATTTTGCGTACGTGTGTTATCTTCTCCCATCTCTGAAATGTCTCATATATATATATATATACAGTGTAACCCGGATATAAGAGAAACCCGGGTATAAGAGAGATTTTCTCTGGTCCCAAAGTGTTCCCATACTTACCTAAACAAAAGAGACCAAACCCGGATATAAGAGAAACCCGTATATCTTCTCCGGTCCTGATAACTCTCTTATATCCGGGTTACACTGTATATATATATATATATATATATATATATATATATATATATATATATATATATATATATATATATATATATATTTTATATAAAGAAATATATAAATTAAAATATGTATTGATTAATTCTATGTATGATTATTTATTTATATATATATATATATATATATATATATATATATATATATATATATGTGTGTGTGTGTGTCGGTGTCTGTGGATGACAATATATATATATATATATATATATATATATATATATTGTTATCGACGTGGGTAAATTTTAGCGTATTTATTCTTAGCTAAACACACAGTAACTGAGAGAACTCGATTCGCTTTACCGAAGAGTCTTGCTATAAAAGCTGTAATAGTCACTGTTTACAAACCCACACTTCCTCCCACAGAGAGCTCAACCGAAATAAATTTTTCAGGAGCCTATATATTGTCATCCACAGACAGACTGTTTCGCTTCAGTGTGGCTAGACGTCCGGTTGCACCCTCTCTCTCTCTCTCTCTCCATATATATATATATATATATATATATATATATATATATATATATATATATATATGACTGGTGCCTACTACCCCGAACTCCAAGCTGGATTGGGGGCACTGGGAAGTTTTTCGCTATCTTATCAATACTTGCTTTTTTCTATCTAAATTTATATGCGTTACAAATAAAGCACAATTGACTATTAAAGGATGAAAATTCACAGATTTTTGACATCATTCTGTGGTCTTTTTTGTCTAAATGCGGGAATTTCTTTTGCACATACTAAGTTTCAAAAAATAACTATATAAAATTCACTATGTTGATTGTGTTAAAATTATTTAACTTTTTAACAAGAAAAATCTCAAAAAATTGTCGCTAAACCTTGTTGATTTATTTAAGATGGAATGATATATTATGACATATCATTAATTTGTATTTAGATACATTGTATTTAGTTTCTATTTTTCTAGGTGAATTGTTCACTTGTATTGCATATGATCCATAATTAGTTTACAATAAAATTTGTATTTTATATGAAAAAAAACTACCTTACGAAAATTGAGATGTAGTAGGGTTGGGGGTTTGTATTTGAAACTTTACTTCTCGTACGATCACCAATATTAAGCCACGTCGAGTCTGGTCATATGTGCGGATGCTGCAATGGATAATGGCTCGGAATTGTTCATCGGACAGCCCAATTCCAATTCTTGTTGGGTTCGTTATATTCATTTACGAGCAAGTACCCTTGGGAAAGGTATGACTCCACGTCTTCCTCACCTATATAAGACTTGTATCTCTAAACCATTATTATCTAAAAATAAACAACAATTTTTACTATCTAAAAATATTTTCTGGCTTTAAATAACCCGCAAAAGATTTGATAAGCCATAGAAAACGAATCAATCGGTAATATATATATATATATATATATATATATATATATATATATATATATATATATATAAAAATAAAATGAAAGAACAGTAAGATATATAATCCGGTGTTCTTATAGATATTTTTATTTTTACAAAATAGTGCTCAATGTAAATTTACAGAGCATTAATATTATAAATTAATTGATTTAAAATATGTTTTTTTCCGCTACACAGTTCTAACCATGTTTCAAAAATGGAAGCTAAAAGCCACGAATTTAATTTTGCAATTAAATTAAAGACATTCGTTCCGTTTCATCCTCAAGCGAATTTTGGAGTAACTTTTAAAATTACTGGGTTTTAAAGACACAGCTAAAATCCCGTTTCCATGGTTACAGATAAATCTACTTCAATTGGACAAGGATTGTCTGGGTTTTTCCTTATGTCTGTATCATTGTATCGGTTATTAGCTACATTTTGGTAAGGGGTAGGGATGTATTTTTCAATGAGAACAGACATCCGTTGAATGCATGTCGTCTGGATTTTTTTTAAATTTATTGTTAACGGCAAAAAAATTCTTACGGCATTTTTTTTCCTATTTGTAAATTTAAAGATTTTCGGGGGTGTTCAGATTAGGGTACTTTTTAGTTTTTATTTAACTACGATTTGAAATATTCTCACACACACACACACACACACACACACATATATATATATATATATGAAGAGACATTTGAGAGATCGGAGAAGATGACATACGTACGCAATATATTGATATGCAAATACTTATATATCCCAAAATAGTCTCAACACACGCCACACATATGCATTTCCTTTTATATATAATAAGCATGTATTTGTAGAGTGTCGACTAATTGAGCTAACTGATTGACTACTTTGGAGTATAAATTGCACGTCGACCATCACAAATCCAGCGTTATGTAATCCAGTTCATTCTGTAGTCCGGTATTTATTTCAACGAGAGGCATTTCAGATTTCCAAGAAAAACATCATGGCC
Organism: Acanthosepion pharaonis; assembly: GCA_903632075.3. Classification (NCBI taxonomy): domain Eukaryota; kingdom Metazoa; phylum Mollusca; class Cephalopoda; order Sepiida; family Sepiidae; genus Acanthosepion; species Acanthosepion pharaonis. The sequence goes on along the minus strand of CAHIKZ030000335.1, from coordinate 2,228,898 downwards.
CTGCCGCTACATTTTGATGGCTTCATCAGCTGATTTTGAGCACTTGCATTCACTGGTAAGGCATTTCTATTTGTCCTTTATGAAATTTTTTATATAACCTGTTAATTGGTATCAATTATTTCATCCTTTTACGGCCATATAATGACCTCATTCAGTAACCCTTTACCTTGAGAGGCATTTTAAATATAATGTAATTTAGCAAAAGTGTTCAAGTATGGCGTATTAAAACTCATGGTTCAACAATTTCCCAATGCCCTTGCTATGAATATTCAGTAGAAAAAGTGTTTTAAAAATAAAACTCAAGAGATTTTGCTACATCTAATACATTCACATCTCATCCGGAGGAACACGCCTTTTTTTTATTCATTTTGTTTTTATCTTTCATTTCAGTTAATTGTTTTCTTCCTATACGAAATCTTCATCTCATTCAGTTAAAAAAACGTTGTATATAAATTGTATATACCTTGGCCTAGTATATAAAAAAATTACTTTTATTTCATAGTGTGAAGTTTATTAGAGTCTTTCGGAAACAGGATTTAAGCCGACAGTATTTATTCATTTTAGTATTTAATCAGGCTTGATTTGCTGTCTGGCTTTTAATCTTCTTTTGTGACAAACGGTCAAATCATAGACATATAGGCGACATTTGGTCAGTAAAGACTGACAATGTGGGAGGCATTTTTTCCGGTGACACTACTCTGGTACGAACATTGAAATGGGCGTATAAAATAATTTGATCAACGCCCCAAGTCAGGTCATTATTAAACACTCAGTCTATTTGCGGGGATTTTCCGGGATGAAAACTATTTAACACCGTTCGATAGACCTGGAAGATGAATAAATAAATAGAGGAAAAACCTGAAACAATAATATTACATGAATCGCTAAATACCAATGATATGAATGTAAAAAGAAATGGTGTTATTATATTAATAAGAGTATGGACTCGTCAATAAAAAAATAACAAAGGAAGAAAAGTGAGCGATGGGAAGAAGAAGAAAAAAAAGCGATTAAATTGTGACGGAACAAGTGTAAAAAGAAGTTAAAAAGGTCATAAAAGGTAAACGATTGGCTGAATTAATGCAAAAGTACTGAGAATGTTAATGGTGAAAATAGCCGTTTCCAGACTTGAAAATTCAACATTCGTTACTGGCGGTTGAAATTTAAAAAAAATCTTTTCATTAAAACAATTTTTCGGGAATTTATATCTGAATTTCTCGGATGAAGAGTTATCATTATTTATAAGACTATTTTCGGACTATTGTCGTCATCTTTCCTGTCATTATCACAACGTTTCAGCCTTTGGAACCAGCGGCCTTCATCAGATGTAATTCGATACAGGTAACCTACAGGTAATTCCGAATTGAACCCTTTACTTAATCTACCTGGTAGTCTGTTCTCGTTCCACTGACCATGTCTAGGGATATCTTATTTAGTTCTTATTTTAAAAGTGTTCAGTTATTGTTCGCTTTGTTTCCAGTCAGTCCAAGTACACTCTGCCCGGCTTACACAGATTGATATACATCTGATGGAGGCTATAGGACACAGCAACCGAAACTTTGTGATAACAAGAAAAATGAAGACAGAGTTTCGTTCATATGGAGATCCTTGATAAAATCGAAAAGAATCAGCAATATTATTGGTCCTGATTCGGCAACTCGGCTTTAGTCACTTTTCCAATGCTCTAAAGTTGCCTCTCTGTGCCTTTTCTATTAATACTTTCATGGTTATTGTTTGGAAAAGCTCTTCGTTATGGTGGCTATACTTTCTGAATTTAAGCACAGTACTAGACTGGCATCGAGGTCTCATCAATTAACCGTTGTGTTTGCTAGATGTAGCCGTAAATTCTATGCTAACAGTCTCTTTTCACGCTTGTGGAACTCACTTCTGGCTCGTTGCGTTCCAGTCAATTTTAATCTTCAAAAATTTAAAGGCAATGTCAGTCGCTATCTACTGTCCCCCTAATTACTCTTCTTTCGTTCTCGCTCCTTAGTAATCTCTCTGTTTTCTAATACTTTCACACCCAGTAACCTCTTGTATCTTAGTGGCTTTACCGTCTTGCTTGGGATGAACTCGATTAAAAAAACAAAACAAAAAAACAAAAAAAACTAGTCTTACTAGAATGTAAATAGGATACGTAAATATTTTTTCAGAAAATTAGAGTTTCCTAGTCCATTAAATGTTATCGCTCTTTCTCGTATTGACTTCCAAACTTTTTGTTTTTGGTAGTGTGAAAAATTAACATATTGATGATACCATTATTTTATTTTTTAGTTACATGGGCTACACATATTAGTTGTTGTTGCTGTTGGAAGTGTTCAAGTGATGTGGTTTTTTGGTAGAGCCTGTTGAATTATCATCTTATTTAGATTCAAAGGATTTATTCGTTTGAAGTCATATTTAATCATTGATCCGAAAAAAAAATTAATCGTATACAAAATGATAGTTTAGACAAGGCATGGGCAAACTTTTCTGATCAGTGGGCCGCATGAAAGTGAGCTGAAATATTTTAAAAGAAACTTTTTGTTCAAAGTAAAGAAGCTATTTCCCTTACAGAAGTTCATAGCTTAGAAATTCGTTGATATTTTTTATTTGAAGAAAAGATTTTTTTACAATTGAAAAATTGAAAACTTCGTATAATATTATCACTGATGACATTGTGATTAACACATATTGCCTGTGATTTGTTTCGTATTTATTCATGTGAAAATACGAAAAATATATTTTAAGAAGAAAAAAATATTTAAGATATTAAGTTAAGTGCCATACATCTGTGCGATCATGTCTCTTTCGATTCATGACTAATTCGGCAGAAGATTTTTTCCCGTTTCTTTCTGCAGTAGGACCCCTTTCTCTCCTGCTATTCAATCCATAGCTGGTGGGAGAATAGATGTATACATACCTTTACCAACGATACTTGCGCATAAGTGACTGCCACGAATTCAACTGGAATTCGAACACATTAAAACAGTGATTAACACATGCTGCTGTGTGAGATTTGTTTCTTATTTATTCATTTGAAAATATTAAGCATAACTTTTTAAAAGAAAAAAAATATTTCTCCTCAAGAGAAAAAAATAATATGAACATTTCTCGCTTCTAAAGCAAAATAGTTTTACAGGTATGAACTTCCTTTATGAAAATCGCTAATGGTTTAAAATGCCGAGAACGTTACATTCAACGAAAGGTTACAAAATTCAAGAATACTTAATCGTTGTGATGTATGTAGTTTAGTCAAACCATATCCACAATGCAGCATGCGTTAATAAGTAAAGGAGCTTACTCAGGCATTTAATACTTATTTATCTTTGACACCAGCTTCTGCATGACTTCATGAAAACGTGAGTGAACAAATGGGAATGAAACAAAACATAAAATTTTGATAAATGTTATTTTCCTCATTAAATTAACCGTACCATTCAGAAGCCCAAACGTGTCGCAGTCTGCCATTGATTGAATTTTAGACATGTCTAAGCGAGTCGTAAGCCATGCATGACATCCATGTGCAATAATAGATCTGACGAATTTTCAAGTCAATATTTTAATCATATAGCATCTTACGGTGTTGTAAAAATGTTTTAAGTTATTCTGAAAGAGATTGATACAAAATTAATAAAGAGGACACTTTAATTAGTAGGAATGAGTAATATATTTTTGTGCAACTATCATAATAATATATTAGAAAACAATTAAAAACTATAGTTTAAAATCGGATATTTTTTCCGCTCAACCTAATATTACAGTCCACTATGCAGCAACAGCACAAAGTTTAAAAGTAAATACTAATAATTTCATATATATACCCAGTTTATTCCAGGTAAAAATACATTCATTTTATCAAATGGATTGAATCTGAATCAGCATCATAGGATGTTTATTTTTTTTGTTTCAATCCGTTTATTTGCTCTCCAAGATCTTTTGTACACCTGAAATAACGTTTTTTCTGTCTCAGATCTTCCATGATGTATCAGGCCAATGTTTTTCAACCTTTCTTTTTTATCTCACAGGACACTTAAAGAGATAGTTAAACTTACGCGGCACACTAAAGTTATGATGATCAAAAATGTAAAAAAAAAAGAATATACTTTTTATGAAATAAAATAAATTGTTTTCTTTGTGTTAATAATAACACAAAGAAAACAATTATAATTTGTAATAGAAAGGTGATAATTAAAATTATTAAAAAACCATTAAATTTATTTCTTTCTCTATTGTTATAATTTAAAATTTAATGAGATATCTGAACATAACGTTTTTTTTAGAACATCTTTTTTGAAAGGTCGAATTTTAGACAGGCATACTTTTAAATCTTCTTCCAAGGATTTTTAATATTGTTAATTGCACAAAAGCTTACTTTTTAAATCAATTAATATAGACGTTCATTTATTATAAAAATGATATACTCGTAAAATCGATTTAAGTGGGTTTTAATTTTGATATGTACACTTATTTTGCTTTGGACTTCTTTCGAAAATAATTTAATGAAGGACTTTTAAAAAAATTTAACGACACACTAATGTGCCGCGGCATACCGGTGTGAAAATCATTGTATTAGACTGAAGCCTACTTTTTCACCTTTAAAACTAAAAAAAGAAAAATGACCTTAGTCAATACCTTTACAAATCCTCCCGTAAATTTGCTAATCTGTTAATATACTCTGCTGAAAATATTTTAATAATGGAACCAACAGATTTTAATCAGTATTTACATTCGGACTAATGTCGCTATTATCACAGCGTTTTAGCCGTTGTACCTTCCAGCCATTTTAGGTCTACATCGATAACGCCCAAGATGTAAACAATGAATTGGAGATGTCAACATCAATCAAGTACAGAAATTTAAATATCTGGGAAGTGTTTTAACAGTGGAAACATCGAAATCCGAACGTGCCTTGGATTAGCGAAAGCTGCACCCGAAAAGCTCAGCAAAATACGAAGGAACAGGAAAGTTTCGTTAGAAACAAAGAAAACAATGTTGAATTGCGATGGGATATCAACTTTTTGTTTGGAATGTAGGACAGTCTCCCCACACATGAAGAGAAAATTGGAGTTAACAGACATCTGGTTCTACAGAATGATACTGAGAATTCGAGTAAGGATGGCTTAAAGAAAGCGGTAATAAAAAGAATATACTCACAATCACAAAGAGACTTTAATTTCTTGGACATAATAAAGAAAGGAGGCTTGGAAAACGTAACCTTCATAGGGCATATTGAGGGCAAGAGAGAGATCGGGGTGGGGTGGGGGCTAAAGTAGCGAGCCACCTACCCGATAAGTTTCTGTGAATGGATGGCGGAACGGAGGGAGCGAAGTTTGGTAAAGGGGGATCTACTGTTAAGGGCCACAAAAAGATATGGAAGGTTGGTTAAAATAATCCAGGTCACACGATAAGGGATATCGCAGAGGTACTTCATATATCTCATATAAGCCCTTTAAGGCATTTAAAAAAACCTGGATGAAGGAATCGTCTCGAGGTTTGGGTGTCTCACATCATTACGGGAAAAAAATAATGAACTGCATTTCTGAGATTCTCTGGTCAACACACACGTGTATGTGTGTGTGTGTACGCGCGCGCGCGCGTGTGTATGACTGGACCCTTGTATTTAAGTAAACCTTTCTGCTAGGGTGGCTAACTAATCCCTGTTGCAGAAGTCTACTCAGACACATTTACATTAAAAAAAAACAAACACAAAGTCAATTGAACTGGGTGTATCATACATGTAGTTTCAAGGAGAGGACGCATAATCGAATGTGACCAAAAGATTGAACAAGGCCAGAATGGTTAAACTCTCTGTCACGATGACTTGTAACTTCGTGCTAGCACCAGAATGAACGACCTCTCGACACTTTCATCTACCCAGTTTCCCACATAAGACTTACGTCAACCCATGACGGAGGTTTCTGTTCGGTGTGTGCTACGTTTTCTGACACCTGATCAAAAGTGCAAAAGGCTGATCATATCACGGAAAAATCTAACATCGTTTGAGGCTGATCCAGTTTGTTTCCTAACCCAGGATGAGTACTGGGTTCATCACTTTGAGCAACAGACAAAGAGACAATGCATGAAGTAGAAACACTCCTTCCCAGCTGCTCTAAAATAAAGCCATAGTCGTTTCATCTGCAGAGAAGGTGGTGGCGTTAGTTTTGAGGAATACAAAAGGCACTGTGTTTATTGAATATCTTCAAAATGGCCACACTATCAACAGAGAGTACTCTTTCAATTTTCCGAGGCAGTTATGAAAAAGCTATCAAAACGAAACGCCCAGGAAAACTGTCAAAAGGAGTATTGTTTCATCAGAATAATGCTCTAGAACACAAGTCCTTGGTTTCAATATCTGGTGTGCGTGACTGTGGCTTTGAACTTGTTGATAACTCTCCCTATTCTCCTGCTTTGACTATCATCTATTCCCCAACATGAAAAAAAAAAAAAAAAAAAAAAATAGCTGGGAGTCACTATCACAGTGATGATGTCGTCGTATTTACTGTTGAATGTCTTTTTTTTAACAAAAGGATGAACAGTCTTCTTTGAACTTCTTAGCCTAATCTCGTAACACCGAAAAAATTCCAACGTTCTCTTCTACAACCTTTGGGAATAAATTATGGAATCGGCACATTTAGGGGATGTACGCTTGGATTTGTCATTTTTTATTTAGTAACAAATAAACTAATAAAGGATACGATGTTAAGCGTTTTTTATCTAATAGCTGAATATTCTGGCTTCAAAAAAATACCATAAACAAACTAGATTAAATTATTTAAATTAATGGTATTTTCCCCAATCAATGCAGCCGTCCCCATATTGAGTAAAAAATTAACTAATTAAATTCATCGACAAAGAAATTAGAACTAATACCTACACCCTAAAAAAAAAGTTATTGCATCGTTGCCTTGGCCAATGCAGATTTTTGATTCATTACTGAATATATCTTTTAACCAATCGTCCACACGCCATGACGTGTTTCTCATTAGCTCATTTCATCCTCCTCTTCTTCTTCTTTTCTTCTTTGTGCCTTAACTCTTCAGAACGTTGGCGATCATGGCTCTCCACAACTTTTGTCCTTTGTAGCTCTTAATAACTTTTGTCTTTTTACTATCTTTCCCAAACACTGATCTGCCATTCATTCGCTCAAGCTCGTCAGGTAGGTTGGGTGTTGCTTTTCTCTGGCCCTCTTACCTTCAATCTGTCTTATGTGTATCGAATTTTCCAAACTCTCTTTCTCATTATGTACTCTAGCGTCCTTTTTGTTTTCATTTTCATTAAACTTTGTCTTGTTCACATGTTCGACTCATGGTATTCTTTGCATCCTTCTGTAGAACCATATTTCCGTTTTTTCAAAGCCTCTTCTTCATCTCTGAGGAGATTGTCACTGCGATATAGAAGGACTGATATTGTGTAATAGTTTAGTACATTCAATCTGTCTTGCGAGTATCAAATTTTCTAAGCTCTCTTTCATCGCTGTGCCCCAGAAATTTCAATTGACTCTTCCTGATGTTAAGTAGAAGTATCCTTTTTGTTGTCATTGTTTCTAGAACTTCCTCGTTGCTCACATATTCGGTTCATGGTATTCTCATCATCCTTCTGTATAACCACACTTATGTTGTACACGTCTCTTCTTGTCTAGCATTCACATAAAGGAAGACTAATACTACATAACAGTTCAGTAGTCTTTTCTTTGTTTCTTACACATTCCTATGTCTGTAGATTATCTTTTATATTTGCACAAGATATTAGACATCTGACTGGGAACAACGAACATCATTCGCCACACTCTACTGCAAATTGTTTTTGTGAATGAGTTTTACGATCTTTCCACTGCTTGACTTGACACTTTTGTTGGAGCTGAGTTTCATTTCAATTAGGTACGCCCAACTGTTTACTGAGGTCTGCGAGAACTCTCTTTCAACTTTAGACCAATTTACATATCTAGGTTTCTACTGGTATTTGCTTTTGGAATGCAAATTACAAGATCATTCTTTGATTTCAGAATATTTTCCTGTACAAAGCGAAAAAAATTATGGTATTAAATAATTTAAACTATTTGTTTCATTTATTTTTTCTGGTATCAGAATATTCAGCTGTTAAATGAAAAATGCCTTGCATCATATCTGTTATTACTTTATTTGTCACTAAATTAAAAAAAAACACGATGAACATCTTCTAATATTGATTAATTAGAATGATATAATAATAATCTATAGATTATAGGGTATTTGTGCGTAATTGAATATAACGAACCCAACTGAAATTGAAACGCCGATTAAGAAATCCGAGCCATTATTCATTACACCACCCGCACATCGAAGATTACAGCACCTGATATTCCCATGCGGTCACCCATCTAGGATACTGACCAGGCCCGATGTTGCTTGAGAGAACCGGTTTCAACGCTATATGACCAACAGCCAGTTGCCGAAAAAGAACATTCACTAGTCAGCGACAATATCTTCACCACTCTGTAATAAAAGAAACTGTCAACATGACTAATTTTGATACTGATGTAAAACATCTAATTTGAAAATTGAAAAATACAATAGTTAATTAAACGGACAGATCTTCATTGAACTCTATCCTTATATATATATATATATATATATATATATATATATATATATATATATATATATATATATATAACACATAGCTCTTCGTCAGAATTTAGCGCTCTGGCTGCTGGTTTAGTGTTTATATACATCACATATATCACACGTTAAAAGATTTCCTTTCGTGCGGGTTATTGCCGTGCGCCGATAGCTTAGGGGTAAAGTCTCTGGTTGCTGAGCAGACAGTCAATTTCGATCCGAACTTGAAGCAATCTGATGCCTAGCCGCACGGCTGAGCTGTGATACAGCGAAACAGTCTGTCTGTGAATTATATATATATATATATATATATATATATATATATATATATAGTAATATTAGCTGTTTCCTTATGAGGAAAAATTTGGCATACATTGATCGAGCAGCCCGTCCTACAGTCGGTTGAAATTCATAAAATCTTTTTCTTAAAACATTTTTTCAGGTATTTCAATAGCTTTTATTGTTATTTCTAATATTTTCCTTGTTAACCTTTTGTTTGTAGTAGTGTGGAGCATCAACAGCTTTATTATGTCATTATTTTCCCTTCGAATTACATGTGGTTTCCATTTTAATTGTTATCGAAAGCCCTTAAGTGATGTCGTTTCTGTTATTTGGTTCATCAAAGCCATCAATCGTTAAAAATGGTTTGAGCGATTGAAAACTGTGGGTCTTAGCGAAGACCACTCTTCTTCGAACCATGTGAATTGGCGCTACAAAATCATTAACAAAGAATTGTATCGCATAACAGGAAGCACAATATGTATATGAAGAAAAATATACGGAAAGAAAACAAAAATCCTAATATGCAATTATGCTGTTTTAATGTTAATATAATGTCAACATCGGACGTTTCGGTCTAGTAGACCATCTTCAGGACATATTCATAAAACATAATTAACATTAGACTATATTTAATTCAACATGAAAAGACGATGGACATAAGAGTAAGACTAATCAAAACAGACAACTGAAATTTTTCAAGATCAGCGTTCCGTTTCAATATGAATACGTCGGCGTCATGTGGGCGATGTTGTGCAAACGTATTTCTAAAATATAGTATTTTGAATGAAAAGTGAAAAGGATTTTATTTTAATCTAAAACTTATATGTACGTTTGTCGAGCATTAACCTTGCTAGAAAAGGGGAAATATTAAAGAAGACAGGTGTAGTATTCACCGTGCGTGAGATAGATATTATGTCTGCCTCATAAATCCGTCTAAGATTTTTATTATGAATATAGTTTAAAATCTTCACAGAATCAAAATTGTTTGTTTTTTCCGTATATTTTTCTTCATACTGTCGGATCTATATCCATATATTTGCTTACATATATATATATATATATATATATATATATATATATATATATATATATATATATAGGCACCATATCTTCATTCAAACATATTTTTTGAATAATATAGACATATTGGGTCTACTTATTTTTATACTGATCCTTTCCGGTTCTCTAATCAGTTTATTGATGTTCAGATGAAATTCATCAAGGAAGGCGCCGTATTTTTACTAACCCAAGTATTTTCGATCGTTTCAAAGATCATCTTCAGGAGTGAATTACAGATAAACTGTAATAAAATCTGCATTCCACCGTAGTGGTGATTTTTAAAAACACGCGCGAACGCGCTCTGTAATTACTTTAAAATTTATGTTCCTGTTCAAACCAAACTCATAAATAATTACATTGGTCAAACTACTACATGCCTATCTAGACGACTCACGTTACACCTACCCGGCCATAGTTCAAATAGGATTCATTTAAACACACACGAAAACCTACCAAATGTCACCGCAAAAATACTAGTAGAAAATACAATTATAATAATCTCATCCACATTTTTAAAAAATGATTAAAAATAATAGAATCCCTAACAAAAAATAGCCATCACTCAATAACATTAACTACGAACACGGCCACAATGTGTTTGGAAAATAAAACAGTCCCATAACTTCAGAAACATAGATAAAATACCCACATATTCTGTAAAAAATAAAAATCGCCCTTGATAATGGCTAAAAAATAGACGAAAACATTCGGATATGTAAAACTTTTGGACAGTTTTTTTTTGCCCAGAAAAGAAAACAAGAAAAATTAAATAAAAGCTTAATCGCATACCTTGTCAGTCGTATATATCGAAACTTGTATAAAAGAGGGATTGCTGCCCTAATACACAAGAAGAAGATCTCTTTGCTAGATAATTTCATTATTCACTTATTTAAAAACTTGATAAATCAGTGATGAAATTATTTGAAGAAGCAGGTGAATCGAGCATTCTTCTAGTTTGATAGCTGGAAAGTAAAGACGATAGAAAAGTGGATAATTTGAAGATACAATTGATAAAGAAGTATTAACAAGAAAAAAAGGGAGAGAGATAATGTCATCATTAAAATTAGAATCATTTTTACTCTTTTCCCTGTGGCACTGAGTCAAGCCCTTTCATCGAAGTGAAATTGATAGCGTTGTTATGGAACTAATACTGCGTTATGTTTCAGTATAGTTTCCATCATAGCCTTTACAAGGTATGTTGAAATCGTGAAGCCGTATATTTAACCCTCATTGTTGGCTGCACGCTTGTTTGTTTAATCCACTACGACCTGACAGGTTACAATATCAATAGATGTTAGGGAGACCACCAGTACTTTCATGTTAGTGACTATAGTCCTTGCTTTCAATTTCCCATCCAGCAACCAGTGACAAAAACGTATGCTGCCCCTAACAAGGACCCCCGTGATACACTAAAACCTCTCTTGTCGGCTCATCTTTTTAACATGGTCCTTTTCTCAATATACATGACCCGTATTATCCCATCACTCTGACAATTGTCATTAGAATATGAAAAAAGAAGCCTTTACGGATCTCTGCCCTTTGGGAGCATCCTTCCTCGTGACTTTTCTATCTCTTATGGGTAGCTGAACAATTAGCAGGTCTCCATCTTAAACATTTTCTCTCTTGTTGCATGTTATTTTTTATGGCGCTGAATGCCGCCCATAAAACAAGCAACTCACCGGTCACAGACAATTCAACCATCACTTTCTTCCGTGCTTGTATTTAATATTGACAGTGAAGCATCTATCTTTTCTTCTGTTGAAACAATTACCGACCAAGGGAATTGTCTAAAAAATCATGTTTTTTCGATGATTTTTTTAACAACTTGTCTTCTCACGCCGACGAATATACTTTTAATATTATGCAACTGAAATGGTTTTTTTTTTCTGAAAAAAAAACTACATATATTTCATGAAAATAATAGTGTACAATAGTATCTAGCATATTGCATGTAAAGCTTTTCTCAGCCCCACAAAAAATGGCTAAAATTATCTCCAGGATCCAGAATACTAAGTTATCTAGAAACTATGGCTGGTTTATTTTGTTTGGTGACATATCAATCTCTATGGATTATTAAATGTCGAAATCTAAATATTTTGTACATAATTTTATACTTTCAGAGTAAAAGTATGTTTTTTACATATATATTTTATATATCATAAAATATATTGTTGGTTATTTTACTATAAAAATGTACTGTTGATTATTGTTTGGGGGTTCATTATTTGCCCATATCTTGGACCCTGACAGGTGCTACCACCCCGGGTCAAGATAGATCTGGGAAAAGCAGCAATTAAGAAGTTGTTCCACGCTCCTCAAAACCCCCAATCACCCGATCAGAGAACTTGCTGCTGGATGTAGTTTATCGTCATACGCAGGACTGTATTTAAGAGGCATTGGTAGAGTCTAGTGTACGTGTTAACTAAGGAACAAAGAGAATTATAATATGATACGCATATCATTAACGAGTATCCCTATCTATAAAAGGCAGGATGTGTGTGTGTGTGTGTGTGTGTGTGTGTGTGTGTGTGTGTGTGTGTGTGTGTGTGTAATGAATGCACGGTCGCAATTTTCGACGGATTTGCACCAAAGTTTACATGCACAGGCTCCAAGTTAGCGGGAAGGCCAAGACCGAATTTGCATTTCCCAACTCCAATCGATAGTGGAAATAATCGATTTTTCATGCTTCTACGGCACTTTTCATGTAGTTTGCGGCCATTTTCTACTGGCCAGAGTGAGAGCCTATAGCTGGCTGCCAGGAATAGGCAGGAAGATTCTATTGGCCAGCGTGAGAGCCAACAGCTGACTGACACGAATGTTAACTAGGATGCTAGCATGCAAAAAAATTCGATAGCTGCATTCGTCACAAGTGGGAAAAATTTAAATCTGCATGGCACTTTACTCCAATTGGCTCATTCGCTTGCTTAAACTCAACGTTGATTCCGATTCCGCAGAACTGGGTTAGGTGTGAAAAAGTATTTGTTAACATTCTTTTTTCATTCTGTTTTTCCAGTTACGAGTCCTTTTTTAAAGCTGATCGTTTTGTGTTCATTTTGTTAAGTTCTTTTTTCGGAACAGATTTAATGTTTAGTATAGAGCTTAGAAAAAATTCGCAGTGTGAGATAGTCAAGAAGTAAGGCATGTAGCAACATCAGCACGGCAAAGGGCACTCCTTTAAAGGTAAAGAAGGGTAAAAATATTTTAAGTCAAGTGATAGTGATTGCTGTATGAGTCGTACGATTTTTGAATCAAGCAGGGGCAACGCCGAGCCATGCTGCTAGTTTGAGATATAGTAAGAGAAACACATATGCTATTCATCATCCGTTATAGACGAATGACAATTTACCTTCTTTATCCTTAGAATCAGAAAGAGATAGTTAAATGATAATGAGAAAAAAAGGGTCTTGGATAATTTGAAACTCAGGAAACTATGAAAATGTATTTTTATACTTTCATACTGTTTTGACCCCAGTTTTGAAATTAACTATTTTTCCATAGCTGGGACCCTAATAAATGCTACCGCCCTGGTTTAAGGTAGACTTGGGAACAACAGAAATTAAGAAATGGTTCCACGCTCCTCAAAACCTTCAAACTACCGATCAGAGGTCTTGTTATCTGTTGGATCCTATTCTCATAGACAGGACGAATCTGAAAAGGTAATGTTTATTCAAATGGTATAGACTATCTGTTGTATTTGTTCGATTTTGGTATCTCCAATTTATAATTAGCATGTTCAACTGTTCCTTTTGCTAACAAGCACGCATTCTGTCTTGTAATTGACGTTTGAAAATTTCTTCTCGCTTTCCTTCACTGCCTTCTAGGAGTACTAGGAGTACTTGTAGTTTCCTTTCTATCAATACTGTATCAACAGCATATATTATGTTGTTAAGATTGTGACACATCGGTATAGCGAAAGATGACTTCTAAAAGCTAAGCAAAATATTAAAAAACGGGAAAATTTGTTAGAATCAAAGAAAAGAGTACTGATCTCTTACGCAATATCAGTCCTTCTATATGGCAGTGAATTCGGGAAAATCTCCTCGGAGATGAAGAAGAGGCTTGAAACAACAGAAATGTGGTTCTACAGAAGGATGCTGAAATACCATGGGTCGAACATGTGAACAACGACGAAGTTTTAGAGAAAATATTCATAAAAAGGATACTAATACTTAACATCAAGAAGAGAGAGTTGAAATTTCTAGGGTACATAATGAGGAAAGAGGGTTTGGGAAATTTGATACTCTTAAGACAGATTGATGGCAAGAGGGACAGAGGAAAGCAACGCACAAGCTATCTGACGAACTTAAGCGAATGGATGGCGGATCAGTCTTTAGGAGAGATAACAAAAAGACATGATAGAAAATTGTCGAGAGCCATGATTGCTAACGTCCTGAAGAAAATACAGACCGCCTGTACCTAAAGTAAATTCATAACAATGTAATACTGAGTTGAAAGATATGTCATGTATAACGTTATATACGGTAATCGGGGTAAAAGCAGGTTTAGTAGCTTTGTGAAAAAAAAACAAACAAACAAGTAAAAACATCTTTATATATAAGTTAATGGGTACATCCACTCGAGAACGAAGACAGAGTTTTGCGTGCTTTATAATTTATGCGTGTTAGTAGGATGTAGAATATTATCCAAACAAAAGTAGAGAAATGAGACAAAGCTTTATTTTAATGACAACGCATTTCACCTCCGCCTGCTTAGTTGGCGTCTTCAGTTCAGAATGAAAGACAAACGTGTTTTTTTTTATATTAAAGCCTTTAATGTCTGTTGGATTTGAAATTAGCCCACTTCGAGTAGTTCTCTGTCATTCTCTCTATTATCTCGAATACCGCATATCCCACTATAAATGAATAGTGTATATCACCGCAGACCAGGCTCATACATAATATCACCGATTATCCCAACAGCAGTAAATCAATTTAATCAATTTATTTAATCTCTTCCTTGACTATGCTCTGCACATAGACAAGCACGGGTGTGGAGAGATGGGCACTGATCATTTAACCATTCCACTTCAAGTCCCAAAAGAATACACTAATACAAAAGAGCGTTCCTGCTTACACTACCGAGGCCAGCGTACTGATTACGAAGGGAGTTATGCTGATGACATAGGCATTCGTAGATGGAAATGATCTTGAGAAAAAAAAATCAACATCCTCTAGCGAGTGTTCGAAAAATAGGACAATAAAATCTTTCCAAAACAGAAACTATGATTTGGAAATTTGAATGAAAGCAGTGATACCATCTACCATTAATCCATCTTAAAATTTCAGAACGTGGAATTAGTAAATATAAAATTTCCGAAAGCCTCTGTGTATTGCTCAGTTATAACAAAATTAGATTAAAGATTAAGTAATTTAGCATCTAGTTTAAAGAAACTAAACACAGAATAGGCTCGCTCGGTGTATTTTCGCTTAAAGCTGCTAAGTTGATACAAAGACAAAACATTAACTTAAAAACTCGAGTGAAGTTCTTATAAATAAACTCGTCAGATTTTGTCTTTTATGTGGATGTAATGAAGTCGTTCAGAAATATCTAAACCAATGTTTATCAGTTTTGTTGTTTTTTTTTTATTTACTTCAGGGCGCACTTGTAGAATAAGTAAAACTCTGGGCGCACTTTAAATTCTGATAAGTAAATATTAGTAATGAAATTTGAAAATAGGACAAGAATAAAATAGTCTTCTGGGATAAGCATTTATTTTTAAGACATCATATTGCCTATTTAAGCGGTACAGTTTTCATTTAAAGGGATTTATGAAGCATCTGCTATTGTTTTTAAAAAGGCTTTATGATTGATCGAAATCTCTTGAGGAAGGCAAAAAAGGAAGGATTATCCACTTCTTAAAGATTAAGTAATTTAGCATCCAGTTTATATCATTAAATAATAACAATATGGAAGCCACGCCTCTAGCATTTTAAAAATAAAGATTTTTTTAAATATAAAAATGATTCATAAATTACACTTGCGTAACATAGGGCGCACTTGATGGCATTTTCGGGGCGCACCTGATGGCATTATCGGGGCGCACCTGATGGCATTTTCAGGGCGCATCAGCTACTCGTCACCCCATGCGCACGCGCGGTGAGGTGTGTCCCCACTTCCTTGTATAATTACAAAATCGCCTTTACTTTCTGATTTACCCTCGTATTTAATATATAATTGTTAATACTGTTGGTTATATTTTGAATATTTCAGTGTATATCGACTTGAGATATGCTCTTCTTATAGATCATTATTACTCGGTACTTTTCTCGCTCAATCCCCGTATGGTTGTCCTTCCTGTCAAAGCGAAACTTGTTATTTTTTTAATCATTTCATCCCAAGCAAAGCAATAATGCTACGAAGACATAAGGGATTACTAGGTGTGAAAGAGAATGAGAAAACTTTAGGAAAAGGAACCGGAAACTCATTTCTAAACAGGAAACAATGAATAAACCATTACTCCTGATAAAAAAAGACTTGGGAGGGGTGTGAACCGGGTGATAGGCGAACCTATCTATTCCTATGTTATTTTTATTATACACAATTATTATACACAAGAACATGCTTTAAAAGTTTATATGAAGTATATCCACTAAAGGAAAATATAATTACGACAATCTAAATATGTGGTTCATTTTATTCAGGATTAAACATAAAGGTAATATAGATGTAATTGATCATACGATTGTATATATGCAAAAATAGACTTTATGCAAGGAGGTTATATACTATTATTATTATGAAATTTGAATAATCTTAATACACACTCCATTTGAAATGTATTGATCTGTATATTTGATGAATTACAGCTGTATTTAATTGATAATTTGAAAATTGATAATTTCTTACGTACATAGATTTGTTTTGATTTGAAAGAAGGATTTCAATTTTATTAACAAAGAGGATTAGTTTTTTTTTGTGCCTTCTGTAATTGTTGTAATAGTTAAGCAAGAAAAAACAGTAAATTGTGGCGAGCCATGTTCGCCTACGCCCTGAAAAGACACGGCTCACGAGACAAGTTCTCGATTTTGCTCGGCAAATCTTTTGGGACAAACTTAAGAAACACCACGTGATAAACAAACTTAGTCATTGCTTATAAATCACGCACACTCTACGCTTAGAGATTTAATTATTTCAATACAGCTGTAAGATTTTTTTAAGTAATCCGAAAGAGGTTCCTATCAATGTAGCTGGATATTTTCTATCAGTAAGGTATAATATGAATATCTATTTGAACTGCTTAGGCAACTTGATTTTTTGGGGGGAAAAATTTAGAATAACCCATTACATTTACAACAAACAACCTTCATGTTGAGCAAGTATACAAAAATAATAAGAGGCATAAGACAGCGATGGGTTGTCTCATTGGATTTATTCAGCCTTTAAAGTGAAGCAATCCTAAGAGAACTAGAAGTCATACCAAAATTTATTACTGACAGACACCATCGTAATAATATTAGACATACAGATGACACTCTGTTAATGACAGACAGAAAAAAAAAACTACAGGAACTCCTAGTCAAGGTAACAAAGGAAAGCGGGAAGAAAGGACTAGCCATCAATTGTAAGAAGAAAAACTATTTAGACTATTTACATTCTGACTATTGTCCTCACCTTTGATGTTGGTATTACAACGTTTCTGCTGTTTTGTTCTCCGGCCTTCATCAGGTGCATTTCGACCTGGGTAACTTACAGGGAATTCTGAACAGAAACCTTTATTGTTATTTTTTGATACTGCGCACTTATTGACCGATCGTTTCCAGTGACCCCAAGGCTCAGAGATTGAACTCACAATTAAAATGTCTCCAAATTCACGGCCGAATCGTTGTGATAACAAAAACAATGATGAGGACAATAGTTCGAGTATAGTGTAATTTTTTAATCAATTCACTCCAAGCAAGGGGATAATGACACAAAGATGCAAGTGGCTACTAAGACTTTAGAAGGAATCGGAAACCTAACCATTAACAGGAACAAGGGATAAATCTCTTGTTGACCATGTTCGCCGTAGTCTCTAAATATGGAATCCAGTAAAGTCCGTAATGTCTTCAATATTAGAGGTCGGCAGTGAAGATTCGGAGAAAGTATCGGCTGTCAATTCTTTAAGTCTTCGATATCAGGTTGGCAGTGAAGATATTTTGGGAGAAAAAACGAAATGGCTGTCTTTACATACGTCGGATTGAATATTTTGAGCTTTCTGATTGGTTAACCCTTCTATTGGTGAACTATAAAATGAGTCAGCTCATTTTGACTCGCTCACTAGTACATACATATATCCAAAAAACTGTAACACCTCTACTCCTGTTCAAAAGACCGGGGAGAAGTGTGAACCGGGTGATAAGACAAAAATGATAGAAATTTATTAATCGTCAAATCCTGAAAGCGCAAGGCATATAAACGAAGGTCAGTTGTTGATGTAAATACTAGGGTTTTCTATGCTGATTTTTCAAATCAGGAACCCTTCCCCAGCCAGGAAATTGGCACAACGCAATTTTCTTCTCTTTATTTGATTCCGCGTCGGACTAAATTGGAGTGAGTAAATGTCTATATATGTAACTTGGGTCATGAGAAAAGCCTTCTTCATCCAACCCATTATCTTTAATGGAAAATACGTGTATGTTTAGTTCTTAAACATTGAAAAATATAGAATACTTTTTTTCTTTTATGTATCTAGGGAAACACAGAATGTCTATTATCTTGATACTCTCTCTACAAGAATGAAAGTTTCCTGGCGATTTCCTGCAAGATGTCAAATCGGGAAATTGAGCCTGAGATAATGTACAGAGAAAATCGATTACTTTTAATATATATATATATATATATATATATATATATATATATATATATATATATATATATATATATATAGTCATCCACAGACAAACTGTTTCGCTGTATCCTCCTCAGTATGGCTAGACGTCCGATTGCTTTAAGCTGGGATCAAAACGACTGATTTGACATCAGTCAGATCTCTTACCCCTAGGCCATCGCCGCACAGCTGGGAAAGAATGGAATTTTAACGTCTTTCTCTATACGAAACACGCCAGTAGCTCATAGAACTCAATTCAATTTTACTTGAAGAAAATGCTTGATAGCAGTAGAAGCCGCTGTTTTTTTTTTTAAACCACCCTTTCCTCTAGAGAGCTCAACCGGATTTCCGGGAGCATATATAGTCATCCACAGATAGACTGTTTCGCTGTATCATAGCTCCTCAGTGTGGCTAGACATCTGATATATATATATATATATATATATATATATATATATATATATATATAGTAAATAAAAACAACAACTTGTATAGCATGACAGATTTCGGTGCTTGATGTAGATTAGCATAAATACAAATTAAAGACATGCCATAATAGATCATTCCGTCTAAATAAATCAACAATGTTTTGCGGTAATTTTTAACATCAACTTGAAATTCTTAAAAAGCTGAAGTCATATTATGGATAAAAAATATTGAATTTTATATAGTGTTTTTTTTTTCGAGACTTAGCAAGAACAAAACAAATTCACGGATTTTTAGGAAAAAAAAAAGACCTCAGAATGACGTTAAAATTTGCGAAAATTTTCAGCTTGAGTCAGTTGAGCTTAGTTTAATTTGTGACATATATAAATGTAGGTAGAAAAAAGTACATGCTGACAAGATAGCGAGGGTCACAAACAGGCTTGCACCTCCCCAGTCGGAGACTTCAAGGGTATTATGCACCGGCCCTGAGTTTTATATCGTAGTATTTTAAATAGACAAACAATTTAGATTTGTAATTGTACTATCTTGCCTTCAGCGAAGCGACGGGTCCAAACTAGTATTCATAATATACATTATAGGACTATCTGACTTGGGCGATAAGATTTTTTATCAAAACTATGCATGAGATTTTGATAATCTACCAGCTTGGAATGGAACAGTTATAGAATATACAAGCTCATTTAATGGTGCTTAGCTACCGACTACGCAACAACCTGAGGAATTAACCAAATAAGTATGCCTAATAAATTCTACTTGTTGCTTAGACTAATATTACCAATAAGTCTGAAAAACCTATACGAAATTGATAATGACTTATGCGTGGATATCAGAAAATATAGATTTAGAAAATTACCATTTCATAAGCATTTTCAAAATCATTAACGATATTCTCTGAATGACGATGAAATAATGAAATCATTATAATTAAGAACAAACTGAATCATCATTATCAGTCCCATGAGCGGGTGGGATCATAGCATCGCTGCTGTTATGTGTTAAATAACATCGTAGCCTGAGCTCCTTGGGTGGCAATCAGTCAAAGAGAAAGAAAACACTGAATTCCAAGTCGTGGAGAATGAAACAAAGCAATAACTTCACTAGATCTCGTAAGTGTGGTTCTATAGAAGGATGCTGAGAATGGACAGAGCATGTAAGCAAGGCGGAAGTTTCGAGGAAATAGAAACAGAAAGGACACTTTGAATCAGGAAGTTACAGTCGACATTTCAAGGACATATAGCGAGGAAAGAAGGGTTAGGAAATTTGACACTCAGAGGACATATTGAAGGCAAAACAAACACAGTGAAACAGCGAGTAAACGACTTAATAAGTTTGTGTGAATGAATGACAGAGTGGGGAATGGGATGGAATATAAAGTGGCAAACGTCGCAGAGAGCTGCAAAGGATAAGAAGTTGTGGAGAGACATGACCGCCCACGTCTTGAAGCAGTACGGCACTTGGAAGAGAAAGAAGATCTTTTCCAGGGATACACGGCAAATTCTCAGATAATAAAGAAAAGGAATCTGTAGAGAGTTATGTTCGCTATTGTTGTTATTATCATTAGTAGTAGGTACCGTAAAACGAATTATCGTAAAGAAAGTACCGGCGACATTCGTCGATACCAGATGATCCATAATACCTAACTATGTTTCAACACACACTAATCATTAACTAGCTGGAAACTATATTTTGTGATGTCAACGAATACCCGCCGTCACTTTTGTAATGCTCGTTGTAGTAGAGACTTTGTAATCGTGGATACAATTATAGTACGCCATTGAACAATACTGGTGTTAGACGCTGGCGAATAACACTCGCACTAATAGTAATTGCTCGATAATACTCGCTCGAATAGTAATCCTTATATTGATAAATGTAAAGAAATAGTATAGTGAATAATATAGAGAATAGCGATCCGTATAGTAATAGAGGATAGTGTAGAAATAGTGATCACTTAGACGCCACGCTAATTCCCATATATATATTTCCTTTCACATCACGTGATCTACTCATTCAAAATGGGATCGCCTGTGTTTGCTCTCTGGTGATCTGTGTTCAACCTCCAGTGTCGACAGTGACATTTTATTCCTATATAACACTATAGAAGAAAGATACGTAACTGAAATGAAATGTTGATCGTGATAAAACTGTAGTTTAGATTGTGTCCTACTGTAGTGCTACTTGCATTTTTACGAAATGTTTCTTGTTTTTTTTTCTCTTGCAATTTTTTTATTACTGTAATCATGTTTCAATATTTTCACTATTGTGAATTCTTGGTTTGTTTAGCTATACTGCTAGCATACCGGTAGAGGAATGTGCTCCGCCAGGTATACTTTATCCATGACAAGCTACACATAAATGAATACCTAACGAGACAAGCGGAGGGAGTTAGTCAACTGCACATCAATCCTATGATCAAAGGGTTGATGGTAATGACGTTCTGACTTGCTTTTTATATACAGTAAACTTTTCTGCTATAGATAATCATTTAAAAACATTGAATTTTTCCCCAATTTGCTCTTCTGAAAAGGGGGTACGTCAATTTCCGTGCGTTTTTATGCCACCGAACAGCGTAAATTTCATCCTTGTTAATTTGCCTTATTCAATGTAAAGTTTGTACATTATAGTGAAGTTCTCAAGTTAAAATTCAGACTACGAGCTTAATGATCAATCCGCAAATATCTTTATTACTTATTTTAGCTTTGAGTTATATTTCGTGACACTTTCAAAAAAGAAATTTTTAATTTCCTCTCCAGGCATGTTGATACTAACCATTGGTTACTAGCAAATTTAAGATACTTAACAGAACGCACACACGTTCTGAGTGCGGTACGAGGTCATTTTAACAGGGGTTCCAAGGACTTCAGGGACCAGAGACCAAAAATAGTCCAGTTTTAAGGAATTAATGGTTTTGATTTGCTCGCAGTTTTATTTTTGAACATTCAAAATTCTCTATAGACATAGATCATTATGTTTATTACATGTCACAATAAAATATCTGTTAATAATAATGGCTGATAATTTTTGTTAAAATAATCTCATAGGAAGACCATTTCTGTACAAACCAGAAAAAGTTTAGTTAGTATTTACGAGTGCATATTGAAAGTCTCATGGACTCATTAATTTAAAAATACATTGGGTCTAAAGTACGTACCTCCACGAATTCGGTATACGTAAGGTATAAAATGAATTTTATAAAATGCAAAAGCTTTCCTGAAACTTTCAATTTAGCTTGAAAAGATAAGTAAAAAGGGTTACATTTACTATACCCGGTAAGCAAAATACTTTGGTGTATTTCAGACAGAAATTATATTGATTGCAATAGACTTGCATTTTTTCACTAAAATCGATAACGTCAGACATTTTTTTAGATATTTGTAAACAAAACTTAATTCTCACTTTTAAAAATCTTGTAAAAACAAAATATATATTTTTGAAATGTTATTTGAGGAAAATTTGCAAATTTAAATTTAAGTTAATCTGATTTGTAACAAATATTACTTATAGCATAAAATGTTGTATGGAAGTATTTCCTAACCACGGTGTTTTGTTTTTCTGACGTGTTATTCGATTTATTGAAAAGTGTTCATAGTTAAGTATGGTTTAGACGATAAATTTCATTAGTTTTTTTTTTTCAGATTTGGGACAAACCTTACAATACTTGACCTTTTAAGAATAGATTTATCATTTTGTACATCCATACTTCAGAAATTCTGCATCTATATACATATGTGTAAACAAATCGAAATTCTTTTAAAAATAGTTGGGATCTTCAGATTGTAATAAGCTTTAAAATATATGATTAGGAAATATAGTTTTACTTAATAACAATATTCCCTAAGAATTATCTCATCGAAATTGAGCTTTAAAAAATTTAAAATTTTATAAATTATTCAATTTTAAATTGTAAAAGATGAAAACAAATCTTGTAAAAATTCATTTTTCATCGAAAATTATTTTTTCTGACAATATTGTCTTTAATATATATTATTCATAAAAGCACTTAAAAGCTTCTTTAATTAAATAATGTCTTAGTTTTTTTGCGTTTTTTATTTTTCGAATCAGAACAGATTTTCTGTATGACCGGGTCCGATTTTGCAACCCCCCCCAAATCGGTGATTTAAATACTTCAAAAAATTAAGCTTCTAACTAATATAGTCACAAAATAACTTCATTCTTTGTGAATAAGTTCTGAAAGTTTCATTAAAATTCGACAATTATTTAATTTTTGCAAGAATTTCTAAATTAATGTGTCTGTCACCACAAAATAAAGCCTAAAATTTGCTATACTAAAAGTTAGTAAAACTGCTGACGCAAGAAAAAAAATTTTAATCAAAATTTCAAATGTTCTTAAAAGCAGTAAAAATGTAATTAAATGATCAAAAAATACTTTGATCATTCCTATTAATAATAACATAACGATTTTGACCATAAAACTATGTTATGTTTTCATCACGGTATGCTGATTTTCTCGCGATATTGTGGAGGTACCTAATCTAAAAGTACTGCTTATTGAAGGTCTCGTGAACTTATTAATATGAAAATATATTTGATCTAAAGAGAATTGAATGTCTCATGAACTTATTCATATAAAAACACATTTAGAATGTCTCATGAACTTATCCATATAAATGTTCATTAGAATGTCTCATGAACTTATTCATATATAATTTAGAATGTCTCATGAACTTATTCATATAAAAACACATTTAGTATAAAGATGACTGCCTATTGAAGGTCTCCTGAATTCATTAATATAAACATATATATGATCTAAGGAGTACTGCTTATTGAAGTGCTTAACTTATTAATATGAATATATGTTTCATGTACTACTCATTGAACGGTTCCTGAACTCAGTAATATAAAAATACATTGATTCTAAAGAGTATTGCTTATTGAATATCTCATGAACTTATTAATATAAAAATAGAATGGGTCTAAAGAGTAGTGTTTATTGAAGGTCTCCTGAATTCAATAATATAAAAAATATTGTGATCTAAAAAGTACGGCTTATTGAACGTCTCCTGAACTTATTAATATAAAAAAATGTTTAATCTAAAGTGTACTGCTTATTGAACGTCTGCTGAACTCATTAATATAAAAATACATTGGAACCTCGGTTCACGAATTTAATTCGTTCCTGAAAGCCATTCGTAACCCGAAATGTTCGTAAACCGAAACTGTTTTTCCAATAGGAATCAATGTAGTGAAAAAAAAAGTCACAGTACAATAAAATTGGAAAAAAAGTACAACACAACACACGAATGTATACAACACGGCAGTCAACTCAGAAATTATTCGGGTTAACTCAGTTCTGCAATGTTTTTCGAGAACCGAAATGTTGTTCGATAACCGAAGCATTTTCATCTCGAATTTTCTGTTCAAAAACCGATTTGTTCGACATGTGAGGCGTTCGATAACCGAAGTTGCACTGCACATTGATTCTAAAGAGTACTGCTCATTGGAGGTCTCATGAACTTATTAATATAAAAATATATGCGATCTAAAGTGCACTGCTTATCGTAGGTCTCATGAATTTATTAATATAAAAATATGTTTGATGTAAAGGTTACTAATCTTTGAAGGTCTCGTGAAATTAATATTAAAAAAATATATTGCATTTAAAGAATAGTGCTTATTGAATGTCTCACAACTTATCAATATAGGTATTTCCAAAGATGCACGATACCTAAGGTTTAAAATGAAATTTTTAAAAGGAAAACTTTCTTGAAACTTTTATTTCAATTCCAATTTCAAGCTAATAGATTAAATTCAATATTTCCCATAAGTAAGATTCGATACTGTATTTCAAAATTAATTTAAATTATCTGGAAAGCGTTTTCGTTTTGAAATCAATATCCTTCACCATTTTAGCCAAGTCATTGAAAGGTAATTCTCGTTATCAAAAATAAAATATACTTTTCTGAATTTTTATTTGAGAAAGATTAGCTGATTAAATAGATTAATTAATCTGATTTGAAACGAATATTACTTACTATAAATTTAAAATATCGCAGAAGTGCATTTTTAACAAAGCGGTATCTGTTTATTTTGTTTTGACAGGTTGACAGCTTGAATAACAGACGAAAATGTATCTAATGCTTTTCTACGGTGGATATATCTGTAAAATTTACTTAAGGAATATAAGGGGAACGTCTTTTTTATATAATTATCTATGCAGTAATCTTAAAAATTTAGGAAAATATTCCCCGTAACCTAATTTTCTATTGAATTTGATATATTTTGGCTTTAAATGTATTATAGTTATCGTTCTTAAATTCCAGTAGTCCGTATTTTTAAAAATCGGAACGTTTATACAAACAAAAATAAAATTCAAAATTGTTTTAAAATATTAGTGTTGGATGAATTGTAGTAAGCTGTTCCACTTATGATTAGTTTTTACTTAATAACAATGTCACCTAACTGGCACAAAGTAATACAGGAATTTAAAGATTTAAAACTTTATAAATTATTCTAATTAAAATAAAAAAATGAAAACAATTCTTGTAAAAATTCATTATTCATAATAGTGCCCATAATATATGTTATTCATAAAAGCAATTAAAAGGTTTTCTAATTAAATAATGTCATAGTTTTATTGTATTTTTTATTTTACGATACAGAGCTGATTTTCGGTAACTAGTCAAAAAAAAAAAAAGAAAAAAAAAAAAAAATTGATAATTTAAATTCTCTAAGGAGTTTTGCTTTTAACTAAATTACGTCATTACGTAACATCAAATTAATTTTCTCGAAATTTCATAAAATTTAATAAGTGGGGCTGGGTAGCGGATGTAAAAAATACTTTTACAAAGAATTTTTTGCTTATCGAAAGGTCTCATGAATTTATTAATATAAAAATACATTAAATCAAATGAGTAGTGTTTATTGAAGGTCTCATGAACCCACTAATATAAAATACATTGGATCTAATGTAGGTACCTCCAAATATTCGCTAAAACATAGTATATCATGATGAAAAAAGGTCTCAGGTTTGATAAAAACAAAAGTTTATCGTCAAAATGTTTATGTTATTATTAAGATGAAAGACCCAAGTATTTTTGTTATTATTTTATTAATATTTTTAATTCTTTCTGAAATTTTTGCTAAAAATCTTGTTTTTTTGTTTTGCATCAGCGGGTGGGCCAAAGATTAGTATTGGGAATTTTAGCGTCTTTTGGAAATTCTTGCAAAAATCAAATAATTGTTAGATTTTAACGAAATTTTCAGGAATTATTCATAAATGAATCACAATGTTTTTAAACTTTTTTTTTTTTTTTTTTAGAAAATCTTGGTAAAAAGTTTTCTTAAATCTGTTAAATTAATTTTATGAAATTTCGAAAAATTAAGACTCTGCCGTCTGCTCTGAATTGTGAAATAAAATATGCAATAAAACTATGACATTATTTAATTAAAAAAAGCTTTAATTGATTTTATAAATAAGATATATTAAGGGCATATATAAGAAACAATCGACGAATAATGAATTTTTACAACAATTTTTTTAATTTTTAAAAGTTTTAATATAAATAATTTAAGTTAATAATTTAAGTTTTAAATATTTTAATATTCTGTATTAATTAACCCCTTTAAATGATATTATTATTAAGTAAAACTATATTTATTAATCATAAATGGAAAAAGTTAGTACAAATCATCAAATACCAATATTTTTAAAAGAATTTTGAATTTTGTGTATGTGTATAAACGTACTGAATTTTGTAAATACGGACCACTACACACGACATTATCAGAAAATAAAAACGATAATTATAGTAAATTTAAAGCCAACATTTTAAAATGTCATTAAAATATTAGATTACAGAGAATATATTCCTAAATCTTTAAGATTACAGAGTACTTAAAAGTTATATATATAAAAGGCGCTCATGTTATATATTCAATAATTTTCTTACGGCTAAAGCTTCCAAAGAACAACATAAGATAAACAACCATTTGTCATTAAGCTGTGAAAGACATCAACAGCTTAAATAAACAGCTATTGTCGCGTTAAGAAAATGCATTTCTACGACATTTTGAACTTAAAGTTGATAATAGTTGTTTCAGACTAGATTAATTGTACTTTAAATCAGCTAATATTTCACAAATAAAGTTTCAGAAAAGTAGGTTTTATTTTTTGAAGATTTTTTTAATAAAAATAATTACATTGCGATGAAAGGCGGCTAAAAAAGGGCGCTAATCAGTTATTTTAGGAGAAAAAAAAAGAAAGAAGAAAAAAACCTCCATTCAGTCATTTTAAATTAGTTTTTGAAATACAGCGAAAAATTTTGCTTATTGTAAATATTAAATTTATTAGCTTGAAATTTAAACTTAAATAAAAGCTTTAGGGAAGATTTTTCATGTTTAAAAATTCATTTTAAACATCAGGTATCGTTTTATTTTTTTTTTATGGAGGTACCTGATAGTGCTTATTTCAATATCATATCATGAACTTAAGAATATAAAAATGTTTTAAAATTTATTTGTTTTTTACAGAAATCGGATCAAATGTTTTAAGAATTCTAATATACAACTGTAGACATGAATTATATTTTTAATTTTTAGTAAGTAAATATTAGTTTCTATACATCAATGAATGAAACCCATAATCAGCAAATATTTATACAATGACGCAATTATGACTTGAAAATGAATGAAGGTAATATTTCTGTAGAAACAAAAGAATCCATATTGGATTATTGAAAAAGTTTTTTTTTTAATTTCCTGTTCAAATCGACCTCTCTTTATTTAAATGTTCCTATGTTCTTTTTGTACAAATTATTATTGCATCTTAAGGATTCTCCTACTGAATGTATTCAACACAGTTTGATATATTTAGTCAGGTGAACAGCTAACGGTTGGTTACATCAATAATCACTAAAGCCTAAAAGAAAATTATTGAAAATAAGTTAATGTAAACTATTTGATACTTTCAATTAGTGATCAACCAAACACGAAACAGTCTTACGCTTCTTGAAAGGAGATTTTTTTTATTAAATTGAAGCTGATATCGTAAGCGAGATCTTAAAACATCTGCTAACGTTGGCGCCATTAACAGAAGCTTACAGAAGCTTTTGGCGTTTGAAGAAGAGTTTATTGGGCGAAAAAAAATCTAAAGGGGAAAGAACAAAAAAAAAAAGGTAAAGAAATAAAATTTGTTTTTATCTGGATCGTGTCTCTGACCGGAGCCTGTCCGATTCAGATGGAGACGTGTCCTAATGACGTGGCCCAACTCGAGTGAATGTGACACTCATTGACAAGGGGGTCATTCGTACATCTTCCGTGACCAGATTGTCGCCGCCGGTTAGTGATCCTATCTTCTTGTTCGCCAGGTTGCCGGAAAGCACATCTGTCCAAGCAGATCAGTGCGTCAAAAACTAAATACGCCAGACACATTCATATAATCAAGCTATGCGGATGACCAAAAGTTATGAAGAAGTTGCGAATACATTTCACATGCAGACAATACCATTCGATCTATTTTAATATATCTTTGTCTGTCATTTTCTGCCGAGATATTGTTCCCACCCAGTGATTTTATCTAAATAATAATTTCATCTTGAATTTTGCATTTGTTTTGGCTATTCCATTTTTTGGCCGAATAGTGTATAATACGTACATAGGTAAGTCAATAATTCCTGTGATGAAAAAGCGTTTAATTTATGTAACTAGCATTTAATTTCAAACACAGTCGTTTTACGGCATATAAGACGTACTTTTTTTTCCCTTGAAAATGATTTCTTAAAAATCACTATGTAGAGTAGAAGCCGCTTGTGGGTTAATTTTATCGCCAAATTATTAGATTACGGTTATGATCTAGAGTCGGCGGCAATTTTACTTCAAACATTAACTTCTGTCTACCCCAACCTCACCGTGACAATATTTACTCAAACGATATTATTATTACTGTGTGTAGTATAATCTTGCTAGAGAGTAATTTTAAGTGCCTGATTACCAAGTCCCCTCGGAAAATGGCACTGTAGGGGAGTTATCTGTGCACATTTGGACCATTTCTTTAGATGGAGAGGGTTTGACGGATAATATGTGCAATTCCGCACAAAGTAATCTGTTGTAGCTCTGAGATGCTGATGTCTCAAGGAATTTTTCTCAAATGATTTTCGGTAGCCTTCTTTATCATACCTAATGCCACTATCACAATATGGATAATTGTTATTATCATTATTATTATTAGTAGTAGTAGTAGTAATAGTAGTAGTAGTAGTAGTACTACTACTACTACAGAAATTATACTAAATTCAGGAATTATGTAAAGTTAATTATTTAATAATTATTATTAATAATAAAAGCAACAGAATAAATCAAGTAATTATAATAAATTAGGAATTATGTAAAAGGAATTATTGTAACAAAGTACTGGCTACCAGCTGATCCATCATACGTACTCAGGAACTACAGAAGAAAGATATAACTGAAAGGAACTGTTGGTAATGGTGAAACTTTTTATGGCTTATGTTCAAATAGAAAAAATTATATAATAGGAAAGAATTGTAAAATCATATAAAAATAATTAAAGGTTAAATAAAATAATACAATAGACTAGGTTTGTTTATTACACTTTCTTTTGAGGGCAGTGTTTAAAAAAGAATTTATTAAAAGAAGAAAGTTACAAACACGTATTCTTTAAATAAAAAAAAAATATGATAAGATGAAGACAGGCGGTCATTAAAAATAGCTTGAATAAAGTTTGATGTGTAAAATTTGTATATGTGAGAATCATTGATTTTTCAAATGAAACGCCAAAATGAAGCTTGATGTTTTATAACAAAGATTCGTGTATAAAGTTTTTATGTATTTTGTGATTTTTTAACAAATGGGGAAAGTAAGTTACAAACACCACTGATTTAATTCGGGGCCGATTTGTGGCTATTTAAGAAGTCTGGTTTATCTGACAGACAGAAACGATTTCGTTTTCACATGCAAAAGACGTTGGCAGTTTCTGGGAACCGATTAAAGCTAAAAAAGAAAAAAAAAGAAAAAAAGGCATCGACTGGTTTTAGTATCTGTACAAAAGAAAAACTGAAATCCACTGACAACTGCGACGACGACGAAAAGAAAGAAGCTGAAAGCAAAAAAAAGTAATAAAAGAAATAAAAAAATTATACAAATTTACAAAGATGTACGATTATCTTTCTGTAGTCACAAAATTAAAAGTGATTTTGAACTTTTTATAAAAAAAAAACAAGATTTATCTCACCTCATTTTGTAAAACAGTACTATTGTCTAAACAAAGCAGAACCGTGAATCGTCAACTTCTTTTGACCGTCGAATAAATCGATGTGAACATTTTGCTGATAATAATTAAAATTGTTTTTATGAGCCCCAGAGAATAGTAATTAGAACCTTTCTTATCTTGCCTAAATGTTAGGCGCAAAAGGAAAAATTTTGTGGAAGATTTTCTTTTGTAAATTTTTCATTCTGTGATATTATTTTTTTGTCATTTAATAAATATAAATTTCTTTCAAATAAGAGTCTTGTGTTTTTCGTTTTCGTCATTCATAATACGCTTGAAGAGAGAATTGGCATGCTTTATTCCCCTCAATCCCACCCTAGAAAAACATTTCACAACTCGTCAGATATCGTTTTTCGACGAATTTTGAATCCATGTAGCGCTTTGGAGGTTTTTCGTCCATGGAGCGGGCTGACAAAATAACTGGCAAGTAATTTATTTGTCTTTACTCTTCATACACTGGCTGTGAATCAGATGTAGATTCAAAGCCCTTCGTAGAGAATAAGGCCGTAAAGACAATGTGTTGTGAAAGGGCCGACGGGATATTTCGCTGATATGACGCCAGACAAAAATATCCTAGTGGCTAATTTGCTCAGACAAATAATCATTTATGTACATCTTCACTTGATGAAAAAGGCAGCATAATGTCAAGCCTGTTTCTTTTTTTAATTGCTATTAATTTGTATTGTCACTTGACAAGAAATATCGATTGTCTCTAATATCCAGTGCATTTTCAATGTACTGAAAGCACATCTCTTGCTATCAATCTCTTGTCTAACGACTAGTTTCCTAGTTTCTTAAGGCATTAGAAGCGCATATGTCGCTGAGAAGAATAAAGTATGTTAGGGCCTCATAGACTGTTCTAGAAATATGGCCAGGTGCTAGAGTTTGCCATTTTTAAAATCTTGAGAACCAGTTTTTCGGTCTTGATGTAACTTGGCGATCAATCAAAGGGGACCATGTTGCGCACGAGTGAACATAAACCCTTCCGTCGAGTTATTCTGTTAGCAGTTAGACAAGATTGAATGTACTTGCGTATAGTATGAGCGTCACATTCAGAATGACATAACGACTGGATCACTGAAATCTTGTGTGGAGATTTTTGAAAAGTATCGATTTCAGATTTGACATCTTGGGACTTTTAGATTTTTCCAAAGCTAAAATTGTCATTGAAACCCCCTGGGCAATACTAAGGAGAACGCAAGGAAGCAATCCCAAAAGAGGATTTTGCATATTTCTAAAAAGCGGAAGGGAGGTTGAAATAATATCCCGTGAGTATCAAATTCTACAAGCTTTCTTTCATCTTCATGTGTTCCAAAAATGTCAATGGTCTCTTTCTGAGTTTAAGTACAGGTTGTGATGAGTAAATTGTTGCCACTTTATATTTTTAATTTTGAGCATGCGCGTTGTTTGTTTTTGATTTTGTCGACTGCACAGTATAATAGGGTCAGTTGAACATCGTCTGTGAAAAAAAGACCACCACTCTGCCAGAAATTTGGAAATAACATGCTGTACTACTTGGCATTCGCACCGGAAGCTCCAATACGAACATTTCAGTGTGTTTGCACCATGCCATACAAGCAAGAGAACCCAGTCATGGCTGCCACACAATTTCTAGGACATCACCACTTGCATCTGGCCACTTAACTCCCCAGACTGCAACCCCTTTGATTATTATGTGTAGCGCGCAGTTGATCGAGAGACCAACAAAACCCCTTGTAACACCAATGATGCACTGAAGGCAAGGATTATGGCAGCATTCACCAACTTAAACAAGGAGACCGTCTAGAAGAGTTGCGGGAGTTTCCGAACTCGTTTAGAGGCCGTGGTTGAAGAAAATGGCAATTTTATTGTATAAATTTACTCTTTAGTATTTCAAGATATTTTAATGCAATTTTGGTAAATATATCTGTTAAAATGAGATATCATAATAATTTTCCTTTTTTTTTTTTTTGTGTGTGTGTGTGTGTGTGCTTAATTTAGACGACAATTTATCCATCGCACCCTGTATGAGAATTTTTGCTTCCATTTTTTTTTCAAACGTCCTCGTTGCTAATCTTTTCCCTTCATTGTATTATCAGCTTTTTTCTGCAAAGCCTAATCTTTGTTGTGTCATATTTCCTCTTTATCTATGAGAAAATTGTCCAGCACTCACTGTCATATAGAAGGATTGATATTAAATTGTAGTACAGCATTCTTTTCTTTGTTTCTAACGAAATCTTCCTGATTCTTAACACTTTGTTTAGCTTTTGGAAGACACCTTTCGCTAATCCAATACACCTTATGTAATACAATACAAAACAATCAACAAACAAAATGAAAGATTGGAAATATTACTTTTTGAAAATAATCCCCAATCCCAGATCAGTTGTAAACTAAAGAGCCTGAAAATGGCTTACTATTCCATTATTTAGTAAAAATAGTAGTCGAAAAAATCATGTTTAAAAATCTCTGATTGTTTGCCTTGAATCTCAGATCTATTTAAGAAAGATGATACTCAAATCGAAAAAAAAAAAAAAAAGGATTGATAACATAAAGTCATTAAATGAAAACCGACATGCTTGGATTCAGATGATAACAAAATAATAGACGCTGTATGACAAGTCCCTTACGGTGAAATATGACAATATCCCAACAGATTCTTTTTATAGAACTATCTCTAAATGCAATCGTCACTAAGCAATGGCATCTCGTTTGATCTAACTTAACGGACTGAAACTAACATTTTTGGTGGGTGGGTGTTGGGATTGAGGCTTTATTTGAACGAGTTTGACAAGACTATTAACTTACATAGTTTCTTAGAACCATTTGATGAAAAGATCAGCTGGTTTTGCTCGTGCTGAATGTCTACTACGGGCATCTTATATTTAACACAAGTTACAGCTGCAATATTTTTTGGCAATTAGCAGTAGCCACAATTTTTTAGCATTGATTCTTAGCTAAAGTCTTCTTCATTTGGATAATTGTTTTTTTTTACTCTTTCGTTTTATTAAATATAATTGTATATATAACCGTATATCCTACATATGCAACATTTTCAAATATAGTTCAATACTTGTGTTATTAGTCTCGTTAATCTAATCTTTGGAAATGTAATTGTATTTCGAACAGGAATCTTTCTTTTCTTGCCGCTGTTTCGATTTTTTTTAAATCTATGATATAAAATTAATTTTACAATTTTCAGAAAAAGAATGATTTTAAATCGAATGGAACATTTTTACGATATCAATTTTAATATTATTCTTTTTAAGGGCTTCACCTCATAAATGAAGATAAAAGAAAGATCGAATAACAATTTGAATGATTACTTTTAAAAATTAATGGAACTGTAACAAAGCAAAGCAATTCAACAAGGCATCAAAAAGGCCCTTTATACAGTAGATGATGGCACGGCGACAAGAGACTTGTACAATAACACAATATCAGAAATGACTAGTCAGACATCATGGCTGTCCTTTGTGTTAGACAGGACCGTAAAAAAGCATTTCATTTCTAGAGCAAATATTTCTATCTAAATTAAATTACTTTCTCAAAAACATGTGATGAAGACTATCAATGAAAAAAATTAAATGCAATTATTAACACACTGGAAATATAGATTGCGGCAGAAATATCACCCACATTTTAAAGGTTGACAAAAAGACCAGTAAAAAGTAACTGCTGTAAAACAATTATTTCACTATTGTTTAAACAAAGGACTACAGTTTTTATTCATTTGTTTTACAGATCACATCCTCTAAACGGTATTCGCTGTTGTAGAAGATTTCTAACGTTTTCTATCATCCGAAAGTTTGAGCACTCTGAGGTCTTCTGGGTGTTTTCTTTTAAGCGCCCATCTTGTGCCCTGAAATGTTCATCCCATAGCAGTATTGACTTTCTATCCAGAACAGCATCACCTCGACGTAACATGAAATGAGCACCAAAGCTCTCTGCGTTGCAATTACAGATTCACCAGTCATGAAAAAAAAAACGTGTCAACAGAAAAGGTACAGTATGCACCGGTCCGAGTCATGATGGTAAATGATGGTATCTGAAAAAATAATAAGACATATGAAGATAGCATTGCCACTTGCCTAAGTTCACAGCTGACAGTTTAAAATATGGGAGGTATTTATGCCGCATCCTGTATAACATAGTAGTGGCATTACTTAGTAGGCCACACGTCAAAAAATAGGGGAAGATGTTTTTGGAAAATTCTTTTGCGGGTTAGCATTCATTATACCTTTCCTGAGATGTGGCATTTGAATCGAAAAATATTGACTTTATTATTTTGTAAAGTCCTGTTCATAATATCGATAAAGTATAAAAATCAATATCTGACTTTTTACAGAAATCTTTGGCTTAGGTGTTCTGCCTACGAAAAAGGACCTCTGTTGTTTCTTTTTAATTATTTTAAATAAAGAACAAACTGATATATAGAATTTTAATTAAAGAACAAACTTACCTAAATCAATTAAAGTATATATCCGTTTTTTCTTCGTTTAAGATAACTGTTATCATCCAATGTCTGTGCGTGTGCTTTCGAAAAAAATCACCCACACTAAAAAATTTATAAAAATAAACTGAATTCAGAAAATTAAAACAATGTAAGCAGATATCAATGATGTAAACAGAGTTTCAAACTTGAAATTTGTAAATAATAGCTAGGTTCATAACTCTGTAAAAAGTCAGAGATCGAATTTATATGTATTGATAATATAAACAGGAAATCTAAATCGATAAAAAAAATCATATTTTTTATTCTGACAAAAGTTATGGCTCGTGGAATGTCTAAAGAATGCTAATCTACAAAAATTATTCCCCCCACCAAAAAAAAATTCCCTGTTTTTTTTTTACGACCGGACCAGTTTATTTCAGTATTGACTTTAATAGCTTGCTATTCGGAATAAAAGTTTCAATCAGTGAATTCTTCTAGTTGGAGTGATGATGCAAGTTGGAAAAATTGTGGACAAACTTCAAGGATTGCCGAATATGATATCTGGATAAAGCTGAAGAATGAATAGACCAAATGTTTCTATTCAAGATAAGGAATATGAGGAAATTAACCCATTAATTCAAGTAATAATAATCTCTTCCAGGAAACAACATAGAGATATGAAGGAGCTACAGAGAGAAGGGTAAAAGACTTCATGGTAGGTAGTAGCAGATCATCGAAAAAAGTTCTTGCTTGATATAATTGTATATTTAAATTGACAGCAACTTCTGGTTTTTGGTGTGTTCTAGACTTAAACCTTGCATCGTTCAGTTGCGAGTCAGATTTTGTTGATTGTTGACATTTCGTCCAAAAATGAATACCTTAAAAATGGAGGATGTTGTACTTTCGCCATATTATGCTCTATGAATTTCGGAAAGGAGTTAGCCTCAGAACTGTGACAAACAACATTCAGAGGATTCATTTGGATCGTGCTTCAGTTCTTCGGACTTTCAAAAAGTGGTTTGGGAGATTTCATCGTGGTGATTTTAACCTAAAAGAACAACCACACACCAGTGGACCTTTCGACGTCGATGAAGACGCTATTGTGGAGAATGAATCGAAGATTTCGAGGAAAGAGATTACTAAGAGTTTAAAAATCTATATCTCAACTGCCTTTTGCCATTTGAAGAGAATTGGGTTCAAGAAAAACGACCGATTTTTATCAAATCGAACAGGTGTCATTCCCCACTACGAAAACGCAAGACTGCATATTGCAAAACAGATATTGCAGAAGATTAAAGAGTTGAATTTGGAAATCCTCCAGCACCCCACCCCCCATACTTTTCTGACTTGGATCCTTCGGGTTTTCATTTATTCTGGTCTCTACAGAACATTTTAAATGAGAAAAATATTGATTGTATAGAGTCAGTCGAAAACTAACCTACAAACCACTTCAGTTAAAAAACACGAAGTTTCTACGAAAATAGCATCCACAAGATTGTATGACGATGACAAACAGTTGTTAAAAACAGTGAAGACAATGTACTTGACTAATAATTTTTTGTATGTAAAATTTTGTGTTTAATTTTATAATAGGGTAAGAATTTTTGCAATGAGCTAATTAATTACGAACAAATAAAACGAGGAGGCCAGATTTTTATTTGTCGAAGACTTATTTATTATTTAAAAGATGTTTGTAATTCTAAAAAAAAATATAATTTACGAATATTACGTAGAATGGTATTTTCGTTATGATAAATTCTGTTCCTGTTGTCGTCTTGAATTTATGGCTTTTGAATTATGAATTATTTTGTGGGTTATAATTGTTTCAGTATTAAGTAAATATATATAAATAATGTTTTATATATATATATATATATATATATATATATATATATATATATATATATATATTATTGGTACTTCAAAAGGAACATATCTAAGGTTTAAAATGAATTTAAAAAAAATGAAAAAATCCTTTTTAAAGCTTTTATTTAGTTTTAATTTGAAGCTAATAGATTAAATTTAATATTTCCAATAACCAAAATACTTTGCTGTATTTCAAAATGAATTTAAATTGATTGGAATTTGTTTTTTTTTTCAATTCACTAAGAATCATTGATTTTAGCTATCTTTCAGCACAGTGTAAATCTCTTCTTTTTTTTTTTTAAATCATCCAAAAATAAAATATACTTTTCTGGAACTTTGATGATTATCAACTGATTTAAAGTTTAATTAATTTAGTTTGAAACAAATATTAATTACTTTCAGTTTAAAATATTATAGTAATGCATTTTTAATACGGAGGTAGGTGTTTTTATGAGTTGTTGAAAGCTTTATTGACAGCCTAACAGCTCTATTCAGCCGGAAATTTAACTAATTTCTCTACGGAGGAAATATCTATAAAAATTACTTGATAAATATAACGCGAGCGTCTTGTTATATATATATTTTTAACTATCCAGTAATCTCAAAAAGTTAAGAAAATATTCCCCGCATTCTAATATTTTATTGAATTCTAGATACTTTTACTTTAAATTTATTATAGTTGCCGTTCTTATTTTCTGATAATGTTGTGTATGGACGTCCGTATTTCCAAAAATCGGCACGTTTATACACACAAAAAATTCAAATTTAAAAAACAAATACTGGGGATTGTTGAATTGATGTAAGCTTTTCCATTTATTACTAGTAAATATAGTTTTTACTTACTAACAATATCATATAATCGATACAAATAAATACAGAATTTTAAAAGATTTAAAACTTTATAAATTATTCTAATTAAAATTTAAAAAATGTCTTAATTTTATTCCAATATTATTTTGAAATCCAGAGCTTATTTTCGATAACTAGAGGTTCTGTTTTACAAAAAGGAATTCAGGATTTAAAGTCTCCAAAGAATTCTGGTTAGAACTTATGCAAACATTAAGTGGCACAAAAACGAACTTTTTGAAATTTTATAAAATTAAATAAGTGGAGGGTAACAGATATTAAAAAAATATATGTTTTTACCAATATTTCTTAAAAAGAAACTTTTTGAAAATAATTTCATTCATTTGTGAATGTTTTCTGAAAGCCTCATTAAAATCTGAAAATTATTTGAATTTTTCAAGAATTTTCAAATCAATATGCTTTTCACCGCAAAAAGACACAAAAATTTCCTCTATGAGTATAGGTAACACGCTAACACAAGAAAAAACAAAATTTGTAACCAAAATTTTGACTGTTCTAAAAATGACTAAGAAATATAATTCAATAATCTTTGGTCTTTCCTCTTAATAATAACATAAAGATTTTGATGATGAAACTTTGTTTTTATTAATTTTGGGGCATTTTACATCATGTATGCTCATTTCTTTGCGAATCTTTGGAAATATATACAAAATATATTAAATCA
Source organism: Acanthosepion pharaonis (assembly GCA_903632075.3). Classification (NCBI taxonomy): domain Eukaryota; kingdom Metazoa; phylum Mollusca; class Cephalopoda; order Sepiida; family Sepiidae; genus Acanthosepion; species Acanthosepion pharaonis. The sequence continues at coordinate 2,190,666 of CAHIKZ030000335.1, read as the reverse complement.
AGTAATGATAATGAATCATTTAAAATATTTTGCATATATTTATATATACTTTTAAAATATCCGATTTAAAGGTCCTAATAAGTCTCATTTAGTCATGCTAACAGTTTCTTTTCGCGCACTTTTCGCCTGGGGAACTCTCTTCCGGCTTCTTGCATTCCAGTCAACTTTAATTCAAACTTCAGATTTCACTTCAAAAATTTAAATGCAATGTCAATCGTTATTTTTTCTATTCTTAATTCCTGTTCTTTTATTGTTCTCTCTTTTTAATGCTCTCTTGTTCTGATATTCTCTGATATTCAGTAACCAATTGCGTCTTAGTGGCTTTATTGCCTTGCTTGGTGTTAAATGATTAAAAAATCGCAAATAAATCATTTTGGGATGCATTGCTATAAGCAAATAAATTCCGGTTAATTTTCTTATATCTATCTATCTATCTATCTATCTATCTATCTATCTATCTATCTATCTATCTATGTCTCTCTCCCTCTCTGTCTGTCTCTACATATATATATATATATACATATATAAATACATATACCACATGCCCTATAATCCCATAGATATAATTACACAGATATATTTTACTGTAATTACATACACACACATACATATTATTATAATTACACCCACAACCAAACACACACACATATAAATTTCTAGAATAAAGGATGCATTGCTATAAGCAAATAATTTCCGATTCATTTCGGCATGCTCTACTATATTACACACACACACACACACACACACACGTACACATTCACACACACACACACACATATATATATATACATTATTTAAACATATATTGTTAACTATAATAGATAATGTATGTCTATTATGTCTGATCACGAGCCGTTTTAATGTTTAGGTTAATTTCGGGTGAAAAAAACACAGAAATATATTTTAAGTTGGTTATATATATATATATATATATATATATATATAAGATAGATAGATAGATACAGACTAAAAAAAGATATTAGCAACTGTATATGCATGTGATAGCTTGAAGACGCAGATAAGCAAATATTTATTTATGTTGCAAACAAAACAGTGGTCAATTTAGTTAAAGTATATATTAATAAATAATGCAGTATATAAAGTATATATATATATATATATATATATATATATATATATATATATATATAAAAATTCTAGAATAAAAGATGCATTGGTATAAGCAAATAATTTCCGATTCATTTCTGCATGCCCTACTATATTACTTACACATACGCAAACGCACACACACACACACACACACACACATATATGTACTGCATGGCCTATAATTACATATAACAATAATTACACAGACATACACACACACACTCATATATATATATATATATATATATATATATATATATATATATATATATATATATATATATATGCACATATGTATACGTGTGTATGTGTGATTTTAGTAACATATATGTATATTTGTGTGCGTATAATTATTAAAAAAATGGCTGCAGTTGAGTTTGAAATCATGTTTATGGTTATAATTAAGGAATAAATAAAGGAAAAAACCAAAAGTTTTTCTTAGAATTATATCATAAGCTAATAAGTGTTATATTTATTTAAACATCTAATGTTTTAAATTAATAAAAAATCATTTACTTAAAATTAAAATTGACACATGAACGATAGATTAATCTATTCTTCTTCCATTACTTATTTAACTGTTAACACTAGCTCACACTTATAAAGGGAAGTTAATTTTTTACAAAATGTATTTAAACTTCATCATATAGTAAACCTTATTAGAATTCAGATACAGATTTTTTTCAGAAATTCTTGTAAAGTTTGTTAAATTTACAAAAACGTGGGTGGAATGTTTGTCTTCTTATAGACTTCAACAACGCCATATAACGGAGTTTGACGAAGTCAAGTAGAATAATAAAATTTGCGGTTACTTTGTTTCTAGCATCATGAGAAAATGTATTTCTTTTTTTTATCATTCATTATTATTATTTTATGCGTTGATTTTATTTCTTTTTCTCACACTTTCTTAGAATTCTGATGAAGTTTTTCCCAAAATTCTTGAAAGGTTTGTTAAAGTTATGAAATTTACAAAAAAAAAAAAAAAAAAATTTAAAATAGATGTATAAAAATCTCAGTATCTATCTATCTATGTCTGTTTGTATCTATGTATCTTTGTTCACATCTATATATCTTTGTATATATCTATCTGTTTATTATTTTTCACGCAGTACAAGGCCCAAGTGCCACTTAAGCTAGAGGGTGACTGAATGAGGTTATTTTATATACGTAAGAGGTGGAGCTACGAAGTATATATTATGAGGATATTAGGATATATAACAGTTGAGCTTAGATTGTAATGTTAAGTTAAGTATCATCTCGGGAGTCTGTTCCACAAAGCAGCGGCACTTGAAAAGATAGACACAGATGAGGGTTGCTCCGAAAGTAAAGACTCCTATTTTATTGTGTTCACTCACGGCAAAAGAGGCAGGTCTTGTGATATGAGAGTAGAAGTTGAACTTTCGCGCCAATAGTTAATAATTCCTTGCTTTTTTTGCATGTAGCAGTGGGGAAGCAATTTGGCAAAATGAGCGTGCGTTCTAGAATCCAAATATAGATAAATGCGAACGCCATCGCACAATTATCTTAATAAGCCGAAACTATTATGATAAAATACGGCAAAACAGTGTGGTTTTGTTCGAAATACTTGAACAAGAAATGCTATTTTTATAATCATGCTATCATGATTATAAAATTGAATTACTGAATTCCTGCACACAGAAAAAAATGACACCCATAAAGATTTATCAATATTGGCTGAACATTTACGGACACCAAACAGTGAATGTGAACATAGGTTGCGAGTAATGTATTTCAACGGTGGTGAGCGATAGCGGTATTTGTGGTAAAGAGTTTCACCTCCGCTGGTGCAGATTTTTACGAGCGAGGTTTGCAGATGCTTGTTCATAGCTAGTTAAAATTCATAGCAAAGACCGATGACTATCTGAAAAAAAAGAAGTTTTATTGCTGAAAAACCTGCTAAATTTAACGATGTTACTGAGTTCTCTGTACTTTTTCTTGTGTCTTAATTGACATCATTGTTAAAGAAACTCTAGTATACAAAATGTTTACCGTCCTGGGTATGACGATAAACTACATCCGGCAGCAAGGCTTCTGATCAAAAGGATGGTGTTGAGGAGCTTGAAACCACCTCCTAATTGCTGTTGCTCCCAGGTCCAGTCTGACCTCCGGTGGTAGCATCTGTTAGGGACCCAGCTATGGGCAAATAGTTAATCCTCAAACTTGGGTCACAACACTATGAAAGATTCTATAGTAAAAATACCAGCAATACATTTTACCTTTCATAGTAAAAAAAAATAAAATTGTAAAAAAAAAAAGAAAAAAATTAACCGCAATACATTTTTGTAAAAAAAACAAAATGAAAAAAAAAAAAAAACCAGCAATGCATTTCTATAAAGAAAAAAAAAACCCAGCGCATTTCTGTAAGAAAAAAAATATTACCAGTAATACGTTTTTGTAAAAAAGGAAAAAAAAAAGAAAAATTACCAGCAATACATTTTTATAAAAAGAAATTAATAATGCTCCCAAGAATGTTAAATTTCGGCATTAAATGACTCATGTGTAATTGATATGTCGCTAAAAAAACAAACAAAATGTTTATAAATATTCTTATACACAATGTTTATAAACATTATTCGTTCCTTCCAACAGTGCCATATAAGCTTCTATCTTGTTTCCCACAAGTACCTTTCTGTGACAGTCAAGGTAACATTTAGAGACACAGTAAAGGCGTAGCTACAGAATAACTTCTCGGTCCTATCTTATCTAATATCTGTATGGTCTTTTTATTTCGTGAGCGGTCTTGGATCTATTTTTTACCCTTTACCATCTCCTTTGTCCCGTTTCTGCCATTCATTCACATGAACTCGTAAACTCGTTAGGGTAGGTTTACTAGCACTTACTCCCCACACCCGCTTCAATATGTTCTGTAAGTGTAAATTATCTCGACCCTCTTTCCTCAGAAATGTCAACTATTTCCGATTGTTAGTGTGAGTTTCCTTGTTCCTTTTTTTTTCTTAAGATTTCCTCATTGCATACATGTTATGTTCCTAAAAAATTGTTTCAAGTCTCTTCTTCATCTGTGAGCAAATTGTCCAGCATTCATTGCCATGTTGTAAACTATTACATCGCAGTTAAGTGCTCTTTTGTTTAATCCTAAGCACCAACGGATTTTTGTATAACATTTTCTTTTGCCGGTTACTAAACTACCTAAATAGTTAAATTTCTGTACCTGCTTCTGTAGTAGTCATAGTGAAGCAGAACCCGAGTCGAATGGCAGAGATGGTAAACAAGACTTGCATTATTTTCGACGAAAGAAGAGTTCGTCTTTGTCTGGCATGTAGGACTTCAAAGCGAGTGCGTCGTTCCGTCAAAATGAGTCCCACAAGAAATTGGGCCATTAACAACTTTACATAATATTAGCGTAGTAGGACGGAATCGAGGAGGGACATCCGGGTGTGTTTGTGCCCGGATATCTAGCATGTTTATCATCCGGGCAAGTGATAGGCGACTCGAAAATATAAGTAGACCATCTTGGAGACGAGAGTGAGTTCTGTCAGGGTACATCGAAGCGGATACAAAGCAGTGAACAACGATACCAAGAAACCGGTGTAGGGAAAGAAACGCCCAATCTGAAATTACATCCCAAACAGAAGTCTTTTGACCACAGCATCATTTTGACGTCTCTACTAATACGGTGTGATATAATTGATAACGGTTCGGCATGAAAAACTGGCCCGAGTTCGAATTCCAGTTTATTACATTCTGATATGTCCCGGAATGGGATATATTTGAACGAAGTAGCTAAGTGGTTTTGGCTACTATAACCAAGTAGAATACGGTAGCAGTAATCGACTGGTACGCGTCGTAGTCGCAGGTAAGAAGTGTAGATCAATGGCGTAGTCCAATGGGCGTCGTTATAGACTTAGCTCTCAGGCTAAGGCTCTTTGACTCTCCTACACGTCCGTCGGTATTTATGACGGGCACCAGCCAACCATATTCCACTGAGGGGGAACACAGGTGTACGCATATTCCATTATATCACATTCAATTCTGCGCAAATACCCTTGGGGAAGATATGAATCAATCTCTTCTTCTCACCCCCAGGTATGGGTTGAATAGCAGGACACACTGGCTTCCTATGGTCTTGGTTGGCATCCAGTCTACCGCAGAAAGAAACAGCAGCCTACTGCGGGAAAATCTGCCTAATCAGTCATGAATCATGAATACCCTTGCGAAAGATATGATTCCCACCCCGCATCTATGGGTTGAATAACAAGATAGACTGGGTTTCTATAGCTTTGCTTAGCATCCAGTCTACTGCAGAAAGAAGCATCAGCCTTCTGCGGGAAAATCTTCTGCATAGTCACTCATGAATCGAAAGAGATCACCCAAGCGTGTATCACGTATGCCACTTAACTGACTGAAAACGTAGCTGACATCTTGGGCGGTCTCTTTGCAGGCCACCATTCTTTCTTTGTTAGAATCTTTGCTTTCCATTACTACCATGTTTAAAATTCTTCAAGTTTCTTTCCTGAGTTTGCCATCAGCACACTATCATCTGCATATTTTATGTTAAGGTTATGTCCACTGATAATAGATCCTGGTAGATTTTGTTTTCTTTAGTTCGCCCGGTTGTATAGGATGAATAAATCCGATGAATTGTTTCTCTTTCTGTTTATGTGTCTCCATTCTCCTTCTGTGTCTGCATGAAGGTTGGTTGTCCTCAGGGGAATTACGGATTATCTTCCCCATCTATCTCGATATTTCCATGGGTAAAATTCAGACGAGCCACACACATCAGTTCCACCAACACTAACCTAAAACTCGCCTCGCTGCTTACAGTGGGGCGAACCACCATCATTCCTTTCGTATTCCATTATTGAGAAGTAAGTTCCAGCTTCTTTCCACGTACCGTTACTTTGTGGAACCGACTCCCACGTTGATACATTCCCCTCCACAATGTTCTTAACATGTTCAAGTCAAAGGTTAAACGTTATTTTTTTCACATATCCGCATGAACTGCGTCTCTCACCTTTTACTCTTACCGCTCACACAACAAAATTTTCAGTAAGCCTCTATCTCGAGTGGCTTTCGAGCCTTGTATAGGGTGAAGATTAGTAAAAATATAAATGTAGTTTTCCTTTTTTCAATATTTCATTTAGGTCTTTGCATCGTTTCTTATGAAATACTTTAAGTAATAGTTATAGGCATTTCTGTATTTGTATTACTCGTTTTGATTGCATGATTATAAAAATAGCATTTCTTGTCCAAATATTTTGAACAAAGCCACGCTGTTTTGCCATATTTCTGGTCTAATAATCCTACGAGCTCTGTTCATTAGAATTTCCATGATGATTGGGCGATGGAGTTCGCATATATTCATATCTGGATTGTTTGGCATCGCTATGAAGATAAATCTACTAAGGTCTTCTGGTATTTCACCGCTGTCATATGTTTTGTACACACACACACACACACACACACACACACACACACACACACACACACACACACACACACACACACACATGTATATGTTAGAAATTACTTTTATTCTTATTACTTTCATTTTTAGCATTGAAACAAGGTAGAGATCAACTGTTATCTTTATTTACTTTTACTTTTGCTGCAGCTGAATCCCATGTCATGAACGCGTTTGGGCCCAAGAGAGCCATCTAAAGCTCTCACGGTCTTGACGGAGCGTCAGAACAACCACCAGAGCCAGATTAATCTGCCGAGGTTCGTCTCCAGTTTGCAGATGGCGAGTGAAGCTGGTAAATGACTCTGGCAAGGTGTTCATTAGGTCGTCGCAGGACGTGACCGAGCCAACGAACACGGTACAATTACATTTAGTTTAGCTTAATGAAGATGATACTGCAACAGATCCTATAGACTGGCGCCACAAAATCACAAATAAAGAACTTTGACAAATAACAAAAAATCGCCACACCTAAAGACTTCCAACAGCAGCAACAACTAAAATGTGTAGCTCATGTAACTAGGAGAGAAAATAATGATGTAATCAAGATGTTCATTTTTCCACACTACCTTAAACAAATGCTTAGGAAGGAAACATCGATCAGTTCTAAAAAAAACTATAGAGAAGTCTAATTTCTTGAAAAAGATTCTTAAGATTTTTATAAATTTCAACTGACTGTAATGTTTGGTCAATGTATGTTGAATATTTCTTGTATGAAAACGATTAATTTTAACAATACCATTAATATTAATGAAGTACTAAATTGATATTAAGGAAGTATTGAATTAATATTAAGGAAATATTGAATTAATAAGGAGGTATTGAATTAATATTAAGGTAGTCAGTCAGTTATGTGCCATGCGTGATACACATTTAGGCGATGATGTATCTTTTGATACATAACTGACGAGGCAGATTTTCCCGTAGTAGGTTGCCGTTTCTTTCTACGGTAGACCAATTGCCATCCAAGGCTATAGAACCCGGTCTGTCCCGCTATTTACTCATAGCAGTTAGAAGAAGAGGATTCATACCTTTCCCAAGGGTATTAGCACGTAAGTGAATGTAATGGATTCGACTGGAATTCGAACTCGGCTCTCCGATTCCTCAATCCAAGCCGTTGGAAGGAGGCACGGTGGAGTAATGGAATTAATATTAAGGAAGTATTGAATTAATATTAAGGAAATACTGAATTAATATTAAGGAAATACTGAATTAATATTAAGGAAGTATTGAATATAAACAAGAAAAATCCAGCGCAATATAAAGATTTTGATGTTTTTTTAAAGTATTATAAAATTCCTTAAATACCATAATTATTTTTGACGGCACAAATTATTTAGAAAACAAATACATTTTTAAATTTTGGGGTTTCGGTTGAAATATTCTTAATTCAAATGAAGTAAGGTAATAATGTTTAAATTAATAAAAAATCACGTCATCTCAGAACTTCAGGAAACAAAGAATTGTCACTGTTTCGTATTTAAAAAAAAAAATTAAATGAAAAAATACATCTTGTGATTACCGCTTACAGTTTAATTTTGACCCGCTTCTGCGCACTGCAAAATTACTTGTGATTTGCGCGATAATCTTTTAAAATGTAATCAGTTCTCCGTGTTCAAAACAATTTCATCTTTTTTTCTCTTATAATATTGAAGTACTTTATTATAAACTGATGCTTTACTTGATTCGATTAACTAATTCCATTTTCCAGGCGTCTCAAAGGAGTAGCCACTCATCTTGATCCCGATCTGTGATGAAAAGCGATTAGCAGCTGCAGTTTTCTCTTCGTCGCTTACACAAAAGGACTTTATCTATTTCAGCAAGAATAATGAATCGTTTAAGAATTCTGCGAGCAGACACACATCCAAAGCATTTAGCTAATGGACACCTTCATTTAATCATGATATTTACGATCCTGAAAAAAAGAAAAAGAAAAAAGAAAAAAAAACGCCTTTTAAGTGGTTTGTCAATCAATTTGTATTGGGTTTCACAAAGGCTTTGGATTTCTCATAATGCACGCGTGTTGGATTTATGTGAATATGCGCATCAAACTTGATATCATGATTAACAGTAGGTAAACAGTACGAAGTAAGTTAATGGGTGTAGGTATGAATAGGCTTGTTTTTATCACTTAACCACCGCAAGTCAAGATTTTACACACACGGCATTTAAGTAGACATTGATATATATTTTATCATATTGTTAGAAGTGAAAAAAAGATTTAACATCTGAGGCATTTAAGTAGAGGATATTGATATGTATTTATCACATTTTTGAAAAAGGAAATCCATTGAAAGTGCTTAAGTAGAAGATAATGGTACATACCTATCGCATTTTCAGGTGAGGAAAAATGATTTCATGTTCTCGGCTTTTAAACAGAGGATATTGATATGTATTTATCAATTTTTTGAAAAAGGAAATATATTGAAAGTGCTTAATAGAGCATAATGGTACATACCTATCGCATTTTCAGGTGAGGAAAAATGATTTCATATTCTCGGCTTTTAAACAGAGTATATTGATATACATTTATCACATTTTTGAAGAAAGAAATCTATTGAAAGTGCTTAAGTAGAGCATAATGGTACATACTTATCACAATTTCAAATGAGGAAAATGATTTTATATTCTCGGTTGTTAAACAGGATATTGATACTTATCACAGTACTGAACATGAAAATGATTTTCAATTCGATACTTTTAAGTATAAGATATTGGAATCTATTTTATATATATATATATATATATATATATATATATATATATATATATATATATAATAATATAATAAAAGGCTTAAACACTAATATTTCATGGTCATAATTTTAAATTATGACCATGGAATATTAGTGTTTAAGCCTTTTTATTATATCCTTACTCTGTCCTGGACATTGAGTTCTACCTGGATTCTATCCTCTCGGAATTTTTTATTCCAAAAATATACATGTATGTGTATGCACCTATGTATATATATCTATATATTTTGCATATGTATGTGTATATTTACCACTAATATTATCTATCTATCTATCTATCTATCTATCTATCTATCTATCTATCTATATATATATATATATATATATGACTATTGTGCATTTGGTCTGCAATCCCTCTTTTATACAAGTTTCGTTAAAGATGAATGGCAAGAAGGTATTGCGATTAGACACTTTATTTAATTTTTTGTGTTCGTACAAGTGTTTTCTTTTCTGATTTCTAGGCTGGTTAACATTCATTTCACTGTTAGAAAAATAGGGTTGTCTTCTCAAACACGTGTACTTACTAAATACATCATTTTCAGTAATATATTTATCGTCATCGTTGCATAGCAAACTTCTATGTAAGCAAAACAGGATGTCATCTTTGACTGTAAAAAATTCTGTTGTAATGTCCATATAACTACTCTGATGTTGGCTCATGTGAGCCGAAAGCTTAGATCGACGACCAATATAATGAAGAAATATCTAAATGTTGGACAGTTTTTGTTTTTATTTTCTCTTTGAAATATATATATATATATATATATATATATATATATATATATATATATATATAAGAGATTATAATAAAAAATTTTGAAATCGCTACACAAAAGCTTTCATGTTTCAATTGTACTTATTCAGGCGATAATAAGTAACTGGTGATTAAATGATTTTTAAGGAAATTTAAAGACAAAGTGTTACCTCTTTTCCGAAATTAAAGGGGGGGGATATAAAATCAGAATTAAAAATAGACTTGTGGGTATGTCTTGATTAACCAATTAAATGTCCGATCTACGCTAAATAGAAAAGTAAGCTCAAAGGGTGGCGGTGTGTTAGTTATTTTTTCATGTCACGGTAAACCGGAACATAGGCATGTCATCATTGACGACTGCGGAAAATATGCCATATATATATATATATATATATATATATATATATATATATTACTATATAAAATATTAAAAAAGAAAAAGAAAAAAAGAAAGCCTTACGTAAGTTCTTTTCTCTAAATATATTTGTATTTGCAATCTTGAAAATAAGCATTTGCAATCCTGTTTTTTAAACGTACTCAGTCCCCCAATGTAAATACGTTGTTTCCTACGCCACATATAACACCCATTATTAAACCTTCTTCTTTTATGTGCCATATTGGTTCATTACGTAAGCGAACATGGCTCTCCATAATTCCCTCTTCTTTGTGACTCTTAGCAATGATTTTTCTCTTACAATCGATCCCGGTCTCTTTTTTGCCAACCAAACTCACGAGGTGGGTTATTCGAGGTTTTCCTCTTTGTTCTCTTGTCTTCAAGTTGTCTTCTGCCAAATTCTCTAGGCATTCTTCCATCATTATGTGTTCTAAAAATTTCAACTATCTGTTTCTAAAACCAAGTATGATCGTCCTGTTTTTCCATTTCTCTTAAAATTTCTAGTATATTCCGTCCATGGTATTCTCGACATTCTTCTGTAGAGCCATGTCTCTATTTCTTCACGTCTCCCTCTCATCTGAGAGGAAATTGTCTATATATTGTAGGATTGCTATTGCACATTGCAGTTCAACACACGTTTCTTTGTTTCTAAGGAAAGTTTCCCTTTACTTAATACTTTGTTTTGCTTTTGGAAGGCATCTTTCACTAATCCAATATTCTTTTGGATTTCTGTGTCACATTTTCCATCGTCTGTTACTTCCCAGTAATTCCTATATATTTTAAGACTAATTTAAGGATATTTCCTTTTGTGGGATTATCTATGGAAATCATTTTGGCCACCTAGGACACAGCAGAAAAAAAGAAACCCGTAAACATATTTATGAAATGCAGATTAAAATATTTTAACCCTGTTTTCCTTACATCGGATAACGTAATGGTTATATTCGTGGAAAGTGGGTTCAGCGTGCCAAGTTCAAATTCTGACCGAGTCCGTTTTGCTTACTTCTTACTAATGCCCTTGAGGAAAAACATGAATCCATATTTCTTCAGTTTTGGGTTAAATCACAGTTCAAAATAATCCCTCTTGCCTTTGTTGACAACCAGTCTGTGAGATTGAAAACTCTGAATTCAAAACCAGCATTGAGATGAATAGGGTCAATCAGGTTATCCTTCTCCTTGACACACACACATACTACTGCTAGAGCTGTATCACATGGGCACTTCTATGGCCCTAATAGTTTATAGCAGTGGTTCTCAACCTTTTTTAGCTAATGCACACTTTACCTCATAACTCAGAATATTATTCCTCCCATTTCAAGATTGTTCAACTTAAAAGGTGCCTTCCAAATAATATGCATTTATTATTGAGAATCTTCATTGTTTTCCATATAAGTATATCTACCTTTAAATGATTCTTTTTATAGATGTATCTTATAAAGTTAATAGCAACAGAAAATGTTGACTGATTTTTAAACTTGAATGCATGTGCAATAATTTATTTTAATTCATAACTAATTATTAAATAAATAAATTGAAGCATACTTCGATAAACAAAAAGTTCAATAGAATGCCAGGGTATTGTAATTGAACAAATAAAATGCTGTAAATAAAAAACAAGAAAAAAAGATTCCATCACTGAAATCCCCTCCCCATTGTTGAGAACGCCTGGTTTATGGGCTTCGTGACCAGGATATTGATTGGGTTGTTGTTGTGGAGTATTTTCACAGTGGAGGCTTGTATTTCTAATAAGTCGTACAAAACGTTAGGAACTTGGAAAATAATAGTCAATGACGCAGCAAATCTAGTTGTGATGGTTGGTACTTCAAATGTCCGAATCTCGACTGACGCGCTCAACACCGTTCTGCAGACTTGCCACTGCTACTTATTATCTATGGGAGAGTCCATTACCAAAAGAATAGGTACTATGGCACAACAGTTGTCTATATTCTTTACGAATATATTGTCGCCCCGTCTTGCATATACAACTGAAAATGCAGGAATAAATATATGATAATATAAGATAATCATAAAATGTATGATTATCCTAGCGATAACATTTCTGATAAGAACAAAAAAGTTCAAGAAAGATCTTAAAAAAAAAGAGTAAAATGTAAAAAGGATGAAAAAAGAAAACAAGAAAGAACGAAATTTGATTATATTTCATTTATTTATGTACAATTAAAATTTTGTCTCGGTCGATTTTCTTTTTACCAAGATAAATCCTGTTTTAATTCTGAACAGTTTTATTCGAACGTTTAAAAAATCGTTTTTTAAAAAAGAGAAGACCATCCGGCCATTACACTGTGCCGTTTGAATCCACCTTTTGCGTTTCATTTTTTTAAATTTCCATTATTTGAAATTGATTGTACATTAGAACATCGTCTTAAAAAAAAATAAAAAATAAAAAAGGTTAACTTCATAACCCCAAAGTCTAATGCCTCAACTTGCTTAAAATAAATTAAAGTTGAAAATTGTAAGAATAAACTGTCATTTTGTAGATTGTCTTTAAATTCACAACTTATACTTTCGAGATTTTATTCATATAAAATTTTGAATACACAATTAAAAGATCCCCCAGTAGAGGTTTCGGATTTTCGTAATAAGCAATGAAAGGACAATTTGTTTGTTTGTTATTAAAGTTGAAAATGGGAAAATTAAATTATAAATATTGTTACACGACCTATATGAATATCGGTATACTAAGTATAAATATTTAAATATTTTATTTACCACAATCTTAATTTAGAAAAAAATTCTGTTTTATTGATCGGCAATAAAAATGAAAAGAAAATTAATTCTAAACTCTTAAGAGTGCTAATAGAAAATTCTGGAAAATATAAAAAAAATTTACCAAAAGACGTCCTTGTTTGTTTATTACAAATTTCCGACCTGATTTAAGTCGCTTGGTCCATTTTAAAAAAATTCTTTTTTCTTTCCTTAGCGACAAAAATCGGAAGAAAGAGATAACTCATTCTTTATTTCTCGAACTATTCAGACTAGTATTATCATTTTTCTTGGATTTGATTTAACACAACATTTCGGTTGAAATCTTCTTCGGCTTTCTTTACGCGTGTTATATCCAGTATTTCTTGAATGCAACGTGGGGCACTTCATCTTATCATGAGCAACAAAGTTCTCGGAGTTCACGAATTCGAGAGACAGGCTTGAAAAATCATGGGATAATTTTAGAGATACCCTGTTCTCTTCCACACGTGTGTGTAGGTGTGTGTGTGTGTGTGTGTGTGTGTGTGTGTAAATGGGTGAGAAATAGAGAGTTTAAAAATTGGCATAGGTGGAATAAGCCACATCGGAAATGGACTGCTTATAGATATATACAGTGTGAACATTGTATATTGACTGTCAGTTTCATAAGTCAATGACAGTAACCATCCATTGTTGATTCCTCTATTTACGTAGATCTCATCTATCTATATCTCTCTCTCTCTCCCTCTCTCTCTCTCTCTCTCTCTATATATATATATATATATATATATATATATATATATATATATATATATATATATATATATATATATATATATATATATATATATATATATGTGTGTGTAATTTTTATACATATTATTTATATATATGAATATATATATGTATATGAATATATATATGTATATAAATACATATATATATATATATATATATATATATATATATATATAAATATATATAAATATATATATATAAATATATATATATATATATATATGAATATATATATATATATGAATATATATATATATGTATATATGTATGAATATAAATATATGAATATATATATATATATATATGAATATATATATATATATATATATGAATATATATATATATATATAATTAAATATATATATAAATATATATATATATAAATATATATTATATATATATATATATATATATATATATATATATATATATATATATGAATATCTATATAAATATGTATTTGTGTGTGTCTTTGAAATGAAAGCGTTATTTTATGTATATATATATATTTACATGTGTATATGCGTATGAAAGCGTTATTTTATAAATATATGTCTGTGTGTGTGCTCGCGTATGTTTGCGTATGTATGTATGTGTGTGTGTATGTGTGTGCGTGTGTATAAAAATCCGAAAGTACAGCAATTTTTATATGGAAGGTCACAAGAGTTCAATATAATACTGAGTACCGGATTTTCTTAATGATTTTCATGTTCCTCCTTGATTTGCTTATGCAGTAATTTTTATGCATGATACTCATCTGTATTTCTTCCTTCACGTTACACAATTTGCACTTGCATTGCTTTTGTATTATTTTACCACAAAACAGAAGATATGGCACGTTGGTACACTGTTTTTCCTTTCGTACAAGTTTTGGCAAATAAGATTCTGTTGCTTCATCGTAGATTACTGCCGTGTTATTTAAGTTTTAGCTTTAGGGAACAGGCGATCTCTTCATGTCACAACTGTATGCGATTTACGGCACATTTGTTGGTTATATTTGTTTGTTTAGAAACTAAACTATGTTAGAAGGTCACGTGATATGGCTTTGCTATTGTAAATTTACTGATGATTCAAATTCGTTGGGTCTTTTGGGTTAAGTAAGTCAAGTCAGTAAACCTTTGTCTTATAGCTGATGTCTTCAGTGTTTCTCCGTTTATATGGAAATCCAGAGGTTATAGAAAGTATTAAGCAATTATTTCTTCGGAGTGCATTACATATATCGATTAACTCATGCTGTAAGATGACAGGATCACTCTGTTTTTTGTGAGTTTTGCTCGACAACGGACAGTTTCATTTTTTTTAAAAATACGAAATAGGTGATTGGATTTAAAATACTAGTCCGAATAATTCGTGAAATGAAGAAAATACCTAATCTTAAAACTTCAGACAACATTCATAATATTTGTAGTTTTATTTTTGTGGGATGCAAAAAATTTAATTCATTGAATAATCAAATAAATTAAGTATCGTATTAAATTACAACTTGTGTTTATTAACTCGTTCCTGGCCAGTCGTCAAATTCATTATTCCATCTTTCCAACATTCATTCATACTTCTTCATGCATAAGTGCGCATGCGTGTATGATTTGATATGTCATTTGTAATGATAAATAAGCACGTACATACTTTCATAACAAATTTCATTGAATATTGCAAACTTGGAAGTTTCTTTAATGGGAAATTTATTGATAAATATTTTTTCTTTAATATTATTAGCGTATATAAAATTTATTTCCGTTTTTTAAGGGCCTTTATTCTAAGGTTTATGTCATATAGACACAAGATTATCCACTATATTATTAATATAACATGTCATCCGTAGTATTCAGCTGTAACTTTTTCCTATATAATTAGTTTACCTACACCGAAGTGCGTCCATTATTTTTTCACATTTTTCTCTTTTGCTTACTCTTTTGAAAGGGGTCAAAACAGATAATGAAATTTATTAGGTGATGGGAGCATTTTATTCAATATTTAAAAATAAATTAAAGATTTGAAACCACCTCAAAGATAGTGGATAGAAATATTAAGTTTCTGCTAATTGTGAAGTTTATTAAAACGTCTATTATCTAAGGGAAAATATATTTTCTGCACGTCTTTAGCTGCACCACTGAATTTGGTAGCTATAAGTGTCATGATATTAGGGTATATTAAAAGTACTTTTTTTTAAGAACTTTACTCCAGAATTTATTTCATGATCTCATCTAAAGATTATCCTATTACTTCACCTAATTATTATTATTATTATTGTTATTATTATTAAGACTATTCTGCTGTACCTTTCATATCAAATCTTATAATGCGAGATAAAATATTGAAATTCTGGTAATTTACCGGTATTATTTTAAACTGTGTTTTAAACGCACATATAATTTCATAATTTACTGTTTCCAACGATACAGAGAAATCCAATCATTCATGTGCGTTTAAAACTCAGTAAATTAAAAAAAATAAGTTATTCCAATATTCGCATGAAGATGAAACGGAACTAATGCTTTTAATTTAATTATATAATTAAATCTAAAGTTTTTAGCTTCAATTTTTGAAACAGGGTTAATACTGTGTAGCGAAAAAACATATTTCCAATCTGTTAATTTATAATATTTATGCTCTGTAGATTTACATTGAGCACTGTTTTGTAAAAATAAAAAAAATATCAATAAGAACACCGGATGATATATCTTACTGATCTTTCTTTCTTTCTTTATATATATATATATATATATATATATATATATATATATATATATATATATATATATATATATATATGATGGTGAGCCAAAAATTAATGCAATTTATTTTATTATATAATAAATAAGAACACAATCAAACATATGGTAAATCAAGGTATAGCTACAGGTTCACATCCCTAATTCTCAACATAATCACCACCTCTTTCAGTGTCTTTGTTCCACTTACAACAAATGATGACGTGTATCTCAGTTAATTAAAACTCAACTGGCTGTTGATATAGCTAATTCATTACAGCAGTTATCATTTTTTCATCGCCTCCTGACTCAGCACATACACCTCATTGGTCCAGTGAAAGAAGCCCGAAAAGGCAAACGTTATGGTCATGAGGGAGCATAAACTGAAATTCATTTATAATACTCATATAATTATATGCTGAAAATTTTAAAAACTTTGATTAGTTAAATCAATTTTATTGTGAAAACGTTGTCTTGTATTAAAAATCTGATATATAAATATAATTTATGAAAATTCTAACCTACAGAACCCCATTGAATAAACTTCGATAAAACATTCCTTAATATTTTTTGTACAATATCAGTTATTTTTTCGGAGGGATGAGCTTCTTTATGCCACTGGTAAATAACGCGGTTTGTTATACTGAAGACGTTTGCTATATTATTTGTGATGGCAGGCGTTGATATTATTGAATAAAATCTCTCAAAATATTATTAAACGTTCGACAAGAGCATGTAACAGTCGAGCCATAATTACGTTTATTATGGACTGCCATCTTCACAGTGTTTTATATTTATATCAGAGAAGCTTGAAGTTCATAAGATACAAATAATGCTTTTAACTATTATAAAAAAGATTCCGGTATGTAATATTTAATGCAATATTCAATTGAGATTTGTTCCTTCTATAAACAACACACACATACACAGACCTAATACGAAGGGTGCTGAAAAGTTCTTGAATTAACCCATTTTCCAGAATCTGACCCAAATCAGTGGTTATTTTTTTTTTAAATTTCGCCTTAAACGGGCCTAGAACTTTTCATTGCTCCTCATGTATTTGCCCTTAGATAATGTCTGAAGTTTTCTAAAAATGTTAAATTGTGAAATTTGGCAGTGTGAAAACTCATTAATTTAAGGGAAATATTAACGGTGAATCATTAAGATCCTTCTAGAACATATTCCTCTTCGAGTCTTTGATAGAAATGTTCCACGGGTTCACCACAGTGACCTGTCATGATGAGGACTTTGAAAAAAAAATAATTTTGGTGTATTCTATTTTACATTATATATCATGGGGACGCTGTGCTGGAAATTTCTCCGGATGCCTGACTTCCTGTTGCCATGTCTATCGCCTCGCTTCCGGGTGCGGGGTCAATTGAAAGAACATCGATTTTTTCATCATCTGTCTTACAAGTATTCGATTCATCTTTGTTAGTTTGACAGTCATTTCCCACAATGCCCCGTTGTGTTTCTTCTCGTTTCTGTCGACGCCATTTCGCTCGTCTGTTTTTGAACCAAACCTTGAGAGAAAAAGAAAAATATCCATAAATGGACCATAGAGTACATCTGTAAAAATGCGATTACAAGATATTGAAACTGCATTGAATGAGAGAATAAAAAAATTGTACTACATGGAGAATTTGAAGATACAGTATCTTTCATAAATGATCAAGTCATTTCCGCCTTTGTATCGAATTTTTTTCTAAACAAAATATCGCGCGATTTTATTATTTCTAGTGGAACACTACAGAAATAAAACAGACATTATAAGGTATAATTTATGATTTAATTATACAGCGATAAATCTTTGATGACAAAACTATGAATATATTGCTGTCCCAAATGCATACACCTACATGAAAAAAAAGTATCTGAAATCAATACCTGACGTGACTCCCTTTATTTTCAATTACTGTTAACATTCTCGACAGCATTGACATTATTCGATTAACACAGTAAGTAAATTGGTTTCTTTTCACTTTGACAGTATGCATTTTTCAAATCTATCTCATTGAATGGTCGTCATTCATCTACATTTGGTTTCAGTAGATTTTACGAGTGCTTAATTAAATTTAATTAAATCCGGCGACATGCTTACCGAATAGAGCTATTGTACCTTTTGATTCTTCAGAAACTACTTTAGCTGAAAGTTTTGAAAAATTGTTATACTGAAACATAGCTTTTCTTCTAAAACGTTTGACTGAAGGAAATATTTTCTTTCAATGGGTTACAGTAATCTTCATATTTATGTCAATGGAATGCAGCTTGTCACTGGAGATCACAAAACACCAGACAGTGACGTTTCTACCATCATGCTTAATTGTTGATATCAAACATTTATTTGTACGCCTTTCTATGGCGACGTCATATAGAGATTTTCCAAGCGTAGCTTAGATGTGGCACAAAGCTGAAAGTATGGGACACCTAGTGAGGATCGTAATTGTTGTAGCAAGACAAGCTTGCTAACCGAGGTGCCCCATGGCGAGGCCATATGTTGGATACAATCAGATTCAAATCGCTTGATTTTTTATGGATAAGTTCTACAACTATGTTGCCAAAAATATGTCTTACCATTCACAAAAGAGTTCTCTATTATGTAAAAAAATTATTTAAATTGAGTGTGATCGCATTCATCTTCTGCTCGTGGTATTGACGATACTGACATTATTATATTTACCTAGTAACTGAAGACTTACGGCTATATCAAGTTGAAATATCGGTTCTTGTACGATCACCGAACTTAAGCAACATCGAGCCTTGTCAGTACCTAGATGGGTGACCGCTTGGGCTTTAGGGCAGATCGATTTTGGAACCGTGGTATTGCACTCAATTTGAAAATCTGGGTTTGACATGATAAATAATGACACGAAATATTTTTTTTCCAAATCACTATATTTTTTTTCAAGGAAACTAGTTTAAAAGGTTGAGGTTTAAAATCGTAGTATTGGAATTTAATTTCGGTGATCAGTGAAAGCCTTATAGCACGGCCTTATAAAATTTATAATTCATTGAAGCTTTATAAATTATTTTATAGACAAGAAGCAAAGCATAAACACATTATTACTAAATAATTGTACCATCAAATAAGACTTTCATTTATTTCAAAGCGAAATTATACTGAATAATTTCGATACATTATGATATTAATATGTTATACAGTGCAATAGTGTGATTTTCAATAAACAATGCAAATTTAAAACATCTTGTTTTGTAATATGTGCCCAGCAGTATTATGGTATTATATACATTTTTATCTATTTTAATTAATTAGGGTCTATCAAATGATTTAATAAGTGATCTAACGAATCTTATTCATTGAGTAGCCTATTTTTAATCTTTTACAATTGTTTTATACAGTTTTTACTTATCGAATACAGTAAAAGAAAAATGCATATTTTGCTTGTAGTGATTCATAATTATAATTTTGGTTTGAATATATGTTTTATTCAATGTATCTAATGCAAACTATATCAACATTATTTGGATTTATTCTTGAAATAGTAAAATTTTGAAGTCAATTTGTAAGCAAAAACCTGTGGAAATTCTGTACATTTTCAGACGATTATAAAAACTAAATATTCAAAAATTAGTAAAAGTTGTGAATCTAATTTTTGGTGTCACTACTTATTAAATCAAGACGCAGCTTTCACACCGAGTGCAATGTTGATTTTCTGAAAAGAGCGAAAAATCAACCTGCCCTATTGAGCATAAGCTGTAAACTTAAATCTGCTGCTGGTGTAATAGATAACGCTTCGAAATTGGAAGTCGGAGAACCAAGTTCCAATTCCAGTTGGGTTCGTTATATTCACTTACACGCAAATACTCTTGGGAAAGATATGAATCCAGCCCCCCCCGCCGCTAGCTATGGATTAACTAATATTTCTTTTATCAGTAAATCATTATTATCTACTTAAATTTTTACGATCTAAAAATATTTTCAGATTTTAAATAACGGTCAAAAGGTTGATAAATCGTAAAAAATAAATCAGTAGCAACTGAAATTTTCCCACTCGGACAGTATGCATTCTTACAAATCTATCTTGTTGAATGGTTTTCTACATTCCATTTGAGTAGACGTCACGATTAGATTGTCACGAATTTAATTAAATCTGGGGACAGACTCATCCAACTGAATACATTTGACATCTTCAGAAATTTTTAGTTGAGTGTTTTGAATCCTTGCTGAAATACAGCTCTTTCTCCTACCAATTTGAGTAAAGGAAACATTTTCTCAACGTGTAGTAGTAACCTTCAGTATTTATGACTCAATTAAACGAAGTTAATCAGTTCCATGACAACTCATACAACACCAGATAATGAGGTTTCGAATACCATGCTTAATTGTTGATATCAAACACTTTTATTTGTATGTCCCGCCATGACGAAGATGTCAAGAGACACGATTAATGTCAAGAAATCCATACTGGTTGATTTTTGTTTCTCTTCATCACACAATCATTTTCAAAACGTTAAATTTCCATTCTTATTCTGATGAGCAAACTTTAAACTCTTTACGCTTCGATTTAAGTAGCGATTTCCTACACGGTTGTTGGCCACGCAAGCCAAACTTTTTAAGGTTACTTGTGATTGTTATAGTTGAAGCATTCATTACCTCATTAACGACATCTGTAGCCAATTTTCTCTGCTCTTCGTCAGTCAATTTGCTTATAAAATGAACAACAGACCGTGTCAACTTACACGGTCAAAGTGGCCACTTCTGTGCATCAACATATCTACTTCTTAAATGAGCCTGCAAAATTTTAACAACTAATTTGGTTCAAGATATTTTAAAGATATATTTTAGTAGCTATTATCTTTCCAAAATTGAAACTATGATCTGGAATAGAATAGAAATACTGATAGCACATACCCTGAATCCATCATAAAATTCAGAATATGGAATTAATAAACTCTTCAAGACCTCGGTATATGGAGAAACATTAAAAATTGGGTATAGGAAATAATAAAATTAAACGCACGATACGTGGATTTCGGGGTAATTTTGTGCAACATCACAAGATGCTAAAAAATCCAAATATTAAAATGAGAATACGTTTCATGTTCTTAAATAAAATCGTCAGATCTCGCCTCTCATAAGAATGTCATGCAGTCCATCCAGCTCATTCAGACATATCTACACTATCAGCTGGACGGTTTTCTAAGATCAATAATTAAAAATGGCTTCAAGCAAATGAATTCTCTAGGTCTTAACGAAGCCCACATCACTTGAGGACTTCCAATACCAGTAACAAGTAAAATAGCACATATAAATAGATGGGATAATCAAGAGGTTGACACTACTTTAAAGAAAAGCTTAAAAAAGAGATTCTCACCAATACTAGAAAGAAAGATAACAATATATTTGAGAAAACTATTTTCCTGAAAAAAAAAAAAAAAAAAAAAAACGGTTTTAAGAAAAGTATGTAAGAAATTTCAACCGACAGTTATCTAACTGTTCGGTCAATGAATGCCGAATGTTTCCTGTATGGAAGCCGCTAATTTCACCATTATCATTGTACTGTTTGTGAAAAGAAATGACACGTTCCTTCAAATAAGGAGATAATTATTATGTGGAGCCATAACTAAAAAAAATCACTGAAATCTAACTATTTTAACACTACGTATTCTATTTATATTTAAATCCATTAAGAGAAAAATAGTAATAATCTTAAAAGATTGTATGCTGAATATGATGTGCTGCAATGGATAACATTTCTGAATGAGAAATTAGAGATCCGCGTTCGAATTCCAGTCGGGTTTGTTACTTTTGCTTACGCGCAAATACCCTTGGAAAAGATATAAATCCATCTCTTCCCCCATCTATGGGTTGAACAGCAGGACAGACTGGGCTTTAGTTGGCAACCAGTTTACCGCAGAAAGAAATGGCAACCTTCTGCGGGAAAATACCCTACTTAGTAAGACATGCCCAAAAGTGTAACACGTATGGCACTTCACTAACTGACTTTTTTCGAAGCAGGGTACTCAATTTTGGACGGAATTCGTACTTTTGACGGCAGAGTTTCAATGCTGTAGAATTCTGGTCAGAAAACATACCTGCTAGTATGTGTATAATATATCAAATAATATGTATCTAGAATTAATAAAACCCTGCTATATATGGTTTCTATAGAAAAAAAGTGATGGAGTTGTGTTCTTTCATGATCGATGTTATATTTAATATTATAATGATACGATTTATGCATTTTTTTTTCGTAACACAAGGAAACGAGCACATCATAGTGTAGTTTTTCGAAGACTATCCTTCTTCAAACATTGTGAACTGTTGCTACAAAATCATAAACAAAGAACTATACCAGATAGCGGAAGCCATATCACTTAACAGCAGCAACAAGTAAAATGGATATCACATGCAACTCGAACAGAAAACAATTAAATAATAAAGATGTTGGCATTTAACACTACTTCAGATAAAAGATTAGAAAGGAAACTCCCATCAATACTGGAAAGAGTTACTTGAGAATCCTGTTTTCCTGAAAAATTGTTTTAAGAGAAAGATTTTTATAAATTTCAATTGAGTGTAGTACTGGCTGCTTGGTCAATGAATGCCGAATGTTTCCCTATAAGGAAACGGCTAATATTACCATTACCATAGCCGATACTGTTTAAATGTTTTAACTGGGATAATAACGCAATTTCTAATCTAGTCTGGATCACCTACTGCCGAGTACTTCTCAATTACGTTTAAATTGACAAAAATCGCTGTTAGCAAATAATATTAAGGGATTTAGTTTTATCGCCTTTGAAACCAGATCTATTAATCTCTAACTACAGTGTCATTTTCCATTATCAGTCTGCATTCCTATCCGTCAGTCATAATGGCATACCTGTGACGATGCTTTTAATAATAATAATAATAATAATAAATCTTTAAGATAATAAGCATTTGCGAATAAGTACAATATAACTTGTATAAATAGGCTGCAACTTGACATCGAGCGGAGGCTACCAAGAGCAGCAAGTTTAAATATATTTCCTGATATCTAATAAAGTGAATTTCGTCAGGTACAAGGCCAGATATATAGAGCACTAATTATTTATTACGCCGTGTTTAGTTTGGCACAAAACCACAAGTTTAGAGCACTCAAGGATGACTGAAGTCATTATTTTATACTGTGGTTAGTCAAGGGCCAATCACCTGTTTAAGGCAATTACTGGGGATCGAAACTCGCCACATGATATTTGTCACAGGCTTCAAGACATCATGGTAACCATTACTCCACACCGAGGTAGGCTAGAATGTTCCTTATAAAACTTAATCAGTTGAAAAATAAAAATAGTATAAAGTGATGTGGTTATGAAGAAACGTTTGACGAAAACTATTTTGGATTTGTCTTATACAGAGTCCTTAAGACTTTCGCTGGTTTAGACATACGTCCTTCCGAAACTGACATTGCATGCTGTCGGCGTTTTTAAGATAACAGGAAATTAATTGATTTTATGCGTTTGTGTTGTAAACAAACTAGCGCTTAGTACTACTTCTAAACCATCATATATATGTAGTAACGTACCGGTTTCCTGATGTCTTTTTATTGTATCGTGTGTTGGGAAAATCGTTTAGCTGAAACCAAAATGGCGGATCCCTTGAAAAATCGCCGTCAGCGTCTTTATAGTCATTTATTTCCAGTAAATGACATTTTCTTATTTTACCCCAAACGGGATACCACAGCTTATACCACAATTATAACAATGTAGTAGTGAATGTTAATAATAAAATATCAGTTTTGGCCAGAATTATTCTCTTTTTTTAAACATAAATTTCTGTATGTTGACTTTAATCTTTTTTTTTTTTTAAAAAAAACATTTTTTTACGTGCTTTTTTTTTTT
The DNA here is from genome assembly GCA_903632075.3 of Acanthosepion pharaonis. Lineage (NCBI taxonomy): Eukaryota > Metazoa > Mollusca > Cephalopoda > Sepiida > Sepiidae > Acanthosepion > Acanthosepion pharaonis. Next base: position 2,166,152 of record CAHIKZ030000335.1, on the reverse strand, counting down.
TTTTATCTCAGAGAAAAATATTAAGCAAATCATGAGTGGTTGTTTTGGAAACTGAAATATGGACGTTAGAAAACTGTTTTGGTCTTACCTCTATTCGTTCTTCTTTTAGGTCAACCTCCATCGCTAATTTTTCCCGCAGCAAAACATCCGGGTAATGAGTTGTTTGGAATGTGGCTTCGAGTTGTTCGAGTTGTTCTTCTGTAAAAATTGTCCGGTGGCGCCTCTTCCTTTTCGCCGTCAATGGGATCTGGTCGGCGGTGTGGCAACTCTGGACGTTAGGTAGCAATACAGGGTAGGCTTTAAAAGAAAAATAAAGAAAAAAGAAGGAAAAATTAATTTGTGGTACGCATTTCTTCAGATTGTCAAGAAGTCGGTTAACTAAAATGGGGACAATGTTTAACACGTGTACACTCCAAAAACAAAAAAAAATAAAAATAAAACTAAAAACGGTGTATTAAAAAGATGGTTTTTCTCTTGACAATATTATATATACTCCCTCAGAAATTTTAATTGTTTTAAAAATTTGCTTTTGGAAAATTAATAAAAGCCAAACATATGAAACTTGATTTATACATTTTTTTTTTAATCGAGAAATTTACAAGAGATAGATTAGGTCGAAAATGAAATAGTGTTGTCATATTTGGGCGGAGGCTGCCCAGACCTCACTTTCGTCGAGAGAGTTCAAAAGCGTGTCTGAATCCTTATGGGTGACAAATTATATTCCATCCTCCAACCCCTCTCTAACTGGCGGGATGTGGCAAACATCTCACTGCTCTATTGCTACTTCCATGGAAAGTGGTCGGACGAACTACATTCCTTGGTTTCGCCAGTGCTAACCTCCACAGCTAGGACCCGCTATGCCATTTACAATGTAGAAAACCACCCATATTCCCTCCGTATTCCATCGGTGAGAAGTAAGTTCCACTCGAGCAGCATCTTCCTGCGAACCTTTGCTCCGTGGAACCGACTCCCAAGAGTTTCCTCGATCACTACAAAGTTAACCTGTTCAAGTCTAGGGTAAATCGTTATCTTTCTTTTCTATCCGTATAAACTGGCTCTTAATGTAACCCTCTACATCGAATGATCCTCGAACCTTGTACAGGGTGAACCTTACTATACAATATCTATATCTATATATATATATATATATATATATATATATATATATCATTCATTATGGTTAGTAGCTACATGACTGATTGGCAACTCGGATGCATGGTATTAAGTAATTTCCTAGAGTATTTACCTGCAAATAGAGCTGGGGAAACAAGCTAAAGACATGTACAATGTCTACATGCATATTTCTCGAAGAGAATATGAACACAAATGGTGACACCTTGTTGCAAAGAACGCTCAACTACATTGTACACGGAATGCTTCAAGGATTATCATACAATAAAAAATATTAAATTTAGAAACTTTTGTTTTATTTCTATCTTCTTTTTATTTTTATTATCTAAAAGAATTTAAATATCACTTTTTATAGTTTTAGTATATAATTAATGAAAAAAAAAGCATACAAACTAAGCTTTAAAAAACAAAAGAAATTTTTCGTTTTTGACCCGTTTAGCGTGCACGTTCAAGCAACATTTACGCGCCGTTTACTGGTTAATAAGGAAACACACGCTTTATGAAACTATGTGCAGTATGAAATAACTTTAGAATCAACGGTTTTGATTCCATTTCTATTACAAAATACCAAATGATTGAGTATTAATCATCATCGACAACTTTTGTGTATGTGAAAGTGGCATAAGGTTTATCATGAAGAGAAATCGGCGATTCGAGTTCGAATTGCGACCGAGCTTGTTACGTTCACTTTCGCATAAATACGTTGGAAAAAATGTATGAATCCATCTCTTTCCTCCTATGTTCTAAATAGCAATACTGACTGTGCTCTCTTGTGTTGGGGTGGCAACCAGTCTGGAAGAAAGAAAATTGAATTCAAAAGAATCATGAAAATAAATGGGCTCCGTCCGTCTCTTACAGTAATCACACAATGGCTTCAGTATGCTGGAGTATTGGATAGAGGCTCGGATTGTGGAATCTGAGAGCTGAGTTCGAATTCCAGTCGAATCTATTTTCACTTACGTGCTAATACCCTTGGGAAAGGTATGCATCCTCTTATTCTCCCCCCACCTATAGTTATGGGAAAATAGCAGGACATTCCGGGTTCTATAGCCTTGGATGGAAACTGGTCTACCGCAGAAAGAAATGACAACTTTCTGCGCGGAAAAAAATCTGCCTCGTCAGTCATGTATCGAAAGGTATATTATCACCTAAGCATGTATCACGCATAGCACATAACTGACTGACATATGCTACCTCGACGACACTCGCGGTTTACTGGAAATTTGATTACAATTTGGGAAGAAAATTTGTGGAATCAAATTGCTTTCCCTTTAGAAAAATATCTTTGAATGCATCAATAAATAAATTTAATGAAAATATAAATTTTTCGTTTTTGTCAGTTTTTATGTTTTGTTTATCATTTATAATATACAAAAAATAAGTATATTATGAATTTATTTCAATACCTTTAACTGTTTAATTCTACTTGATTATATTATTTATGTATCAAAAATAATATTTTTATTTATCATTTATAATATATAAATTTTGCGTTTTTGTCTGTTTCTATGTTTTATTTTTTATTTATCATTCACTTTATTTAGTAGCTTTGGTCTTATTTTAAAATAATAATTGAAAATTCTTCATTTTTAAAATTTTTTTTTTTTATCTAAGATCATTTGAAATTAATTTAGGTCTTATTCACCTGTTCCCGGTTCCTTGTTTTATCAGAAACGCAGTTAATTTTTCTGTATCGATTTCTTTCGAGTTGTTACGAGAATCGGATATTTATTCAATTTAAAAACGATTAGTTTTTCTTTCATCGTGTATTCTTGGACTTTAATATTCGATCAAGCCATGTCATATAATACATGGAATTTGAAGAAGAGTTTGTAAATTGAATATCAGTTCGATTTGGGCAGCGCAGAGTATTGCATTTAGACGAATAATCACCTATAATGAGAGAGAATCCATGGAAAGTCTTCGGTAGATTCCATAACAATGGTCAAAATGAAGTTTGATAGCGATAGAGATGACGGACATGGTTGCATTCAGCCTCTGCTAAATTGCCGATGAACAAAAGTGAAGCAGCCATTGGAAAGAAAATATCGTCAAACAAATCAAAGCGACGCTTCGCTCGATAATTTTCCGGTGTTAAGCGTCTCTTCTTCCAACAAAGAAATGCAATTCTCAATGGATGATAGAAACGATTTTCTTTTGCCTCACCCGCCCTAGACGCTTGTATTATTTGTCTGGTGTATTAATGATCGATTTTAGTTTTGATAATGTACGCTGTGTTTCAAAAACCATTGAAATTATTGCATGTTATTTATTCAGAGTACAAAAAAAGGATGTGACGAACTGGAAAAATTCAGGTTTGGCTTGGTTTGGTTTGTTTTACAGCATATCAACTTAAATTTTTATTGCTGGTAATATTTTTTCCACAAAAATATAATATTTGGAAATATTTTTTCTTCAAAAAATCTATTTCTGGTAATATTTTTCCTCAAAAATGTATTGCTGGTAATATCTTTTTTTCCAAAAATGTATTGCTGGTAATAATTTTTTTACAAAGCATTTCTGGTATTAAAACCTATTTTTACACTTTCATAGTGTTTTGACATCAATTTGGGGGTTAACTATTTACCCATAGCTGGGACCCTAATCCCGGGTCAGGGTGGACCTGGGAACACCAGCAATTAAGAGGTGGTTGGCTCCTCAAAACCTCCTGATCAGAAGCCTTGCTGTTGGATGTAGTTTATCGTCTAACCTAGGACGCGGATGTAGTTTATCGTCATACCCAGGGTGGGAAAAATTCAGTTATTGAAGAAAATGAAGAATACGTAGTGTATGACGTCAGGAGACTCCTAACCCATTAAGGTCTTAAAAGGCACCACATGTACTGCGCTCATGACGACAGTGGTGTGTGTGTGTGTGTGTTGGGCAAGGTAACCTGACGGAACTCATCCTCCTTCAGGCTAGTTTCGAAATCGATTCTCCTCATAAAATGGTTTACATCTCAAAGCAAGACAGACCAATTTACTCTGCTATTTAACTCATATCCAGAGGAAGATAGGATTTGTGCATTTTTGAAGATCATTAACGCGAAACGAACGAAACAGAATGGAACGAGAATTGAAATCGGTACGCCGAATTCACTTTATTGTGTGTGTGTGATGCGGCATTCACCCTGGGCGGATTGAGCCGGCTTCTTCCTGTTGTGAGAAGAAGATTCTTGGGATAAATTACAGAAGTAGGGTACCCAGGCCTACTCGGATAACGTTCTTGCTTGCCGCGGGGTTCCCACAGACGCAGAGACAGGAACGACCAGAAGCCGCCGGTTGCCGATGCAGACGCTCCTTGGATTTTCACCAGAGCCCTTGTTAGCCGGCGTGTGTGTCAGACCTGTCCGCCTTGGGTGGCCCTACCAGGAACGAAGTTCCGGACGGCATAGCTCTGACACTACCGTTTACACCCCTCCACCGACTGTGAGGTAAGGGTTGGACTTTGGGGGCTTACAGTAACAGGTGTTCCTAAGCGGTCCCCCATCTAAGTACTGACCTGGCTTACGGTTAAATCACGCTGAAACACCGGTTCTCGTTCGATCACCGAAGTTAAGCATCGTAGAATTCACTTTATTAGCTGGTAATCGTTACGCTATCCTCACCTCCGACATATTGTATAACCATCAAATATTTTATTAGAGCAATTAGTACCTTTGCATCGGAATAATACATTAAAATCTTTGTTACTTGTTCAGTATACTAAATTCTTTACCTTTTGTCCTTTTCATGCGAAAGAAGAAAAAAGCTTGGTAATAATAATAATAACGGAGCTACCACGTCTCTTCTCGATATAGGGGATCATAATTTCGCAGATTCCTTTTCCTGTATTATTTGTGAATTGCTATGAGAATTGTTCCCCCGTTGTCTCTCCACGATTTTCACTTCAGCGGAGGCCTTCTCCTACGTTGGTTACCACAAAATCTAGACAACATAGCCTATTTAACCCATAGCTGGAAGAAAATAATTAAATTTTGGCTTTCCGAAGAACATCAGAATTAAATTAAACGCAATAGACGAGGCAGGAATTTGAACTCGGCACGCCGATTCCATATGTAGCTGGTTTCCTAGACAAAGAGTATGCAGGTTCAATTCCTGCCGAGGCATATTTTCTTTAGAAAAAATTTGATGATTGAGGTCGGTAGATATGAATTTCACTGTTTTAACTCCAACCCAGCAAAAAAAAAAAAAAAAAAGAAAAAAAAAAGGATGTTTAATTCAGTCATGTGTATCCACAGCAATAAAAGATATATATATCAAAAATGCATATTTGTTTACTATTTCCTCTGTGACATAATTATTATATTTGCATAAACATTTCATATAGGAAGAGATATTAAACATTTCTGGGTCTGACCAATGATTAAAAAAAATTCTGATGTTTGATCATTTAGTCAGATTTTGATGAGTTAATCGGACAAAAAAATGTTTAGTGTCCTCTTGTATTAAATACCAAAACTGTTAGGTAACAGAAGTAGTACTTCATTTTATTTGGTTCGTTTTAGATCTGGATATGTTCATATATAAAGGAACCGTAGGTATTCCCCATGGGCAAAATAGTTTGGTTTGGTTTGTTTTACGGCATATCAACCGCAATGGGTTATTTAATGCCGACAATATTTTTTTTCTTGGTAATATTTTGTTTTGTCAAAAATCTATTTCTGGTAATATTTTTTTCCGCAAAAATATATAGCTGGTAATATTTTCAAAAACGTATTGCTGGTAATATTTTTTTTTCCAAAAACGTATTGCTGGTTATATTTTTTTTCAAAAACGTATTGCTGGTAATATTTTTTTCAAAAATATATTGCAAGTAATAATTTTTTTACAAAATATCTCTATTATTAAAACCTATATTTACACTTTTATAATGCTTTTTGCTTCAGTTTCAGGGTTAACTATTTGCCCATAGCTGGGACCCTAACAGGTGCTACCACCCCGGGTCAGAGTGGACTTAGGAACACCAGCAATTAAAAGGTGGTCCCACGCTCCTTGCTGTTGGACGTAGTTTATCGTCTTACTCTGGACACGGATGTAGTTTATCGTCATACCGAGGACTGGGGTAATTATAGACAAAATACGAAGAAAGTTAAGTATTTTATGTAATTATTTTATTGAATGATATTCAATTTATATAAAAATGCTAAAAATAGTTTCAAAAATGCGTTTTCACGATAAATTTGGATCAAAATTTTATATTAGCCCATTTATGGACAAAACTTTGTTCATATTAAAGAGCTATATGGGACCAAACAATAACATTCTTTTATACTTATATTAAAGAAAAATTAAGCCTGTATTCAGTACCCCACTGAAAAAAAAGGTCCTAATTTAACTTTGCCGTAAATATTAATATCAATGTTTTTTATATCATTTATATTTTTAAACCTACCAAGAAATGATGCTCTAAGTTTTGTCAATTAGGCATTAGTATATACACACAAAACAAGATCAAAATTTAAATGTTTTTATTTAAATAGACCCGTTTCTGGATTATTTATATTATTTGCATTGTTTGAACTTTTGCCCTCATCTTTATTGTCATATTCACGACGTTTTGTTCGTTGCATGCTCCTGCCTTCTTCAGGTGAATGAAGTTTCGAACTGAACCCACCGGACCGCATTTCTTTTCAGCAATAAGACAGAAAATTGTCTACAAATAGTGCACTGACGATATTTTGTTGGTTCTGCATCAGTTTCATGAATATGAAGGTCATAATACAAAAATATCACACCTCATTGATGCGAGTATAAAGACTTATGTGTTTTAGACAACATTAGTGTCATAGAGAGAAGACAATTTTATTATCCTAAACTGGGCCTCAGTAAAACGCAGTTATTTTTCATTTAAGAAGACATTGTTTAGGATTTTTAAGGATTATTACAAGAAAAAATATTGTCTTCTAAAATATCATTGATTTTTATCAGTTGCATTTGGAAGGTTCTTAATAACATTTCAAGCCATTAACATGACTTTTAGTACTCTCTGATGAACATGTCTCTCTATGTCTTTGGTGAACGTATTAATTAAATATAACCAATAAAACCTTACAGTTAATAATGTGATGTAAACTTAATGAAGGCCAATTTTTTTATTTTAAAACGTACGTGATTTTGAAATGATTTTAAGATCAGGATATTTTGTGTGATATTCTAGTAACAAAATATATTGTCAGCCCTTTTAGAACCATAATTGTTTTAAGTGTCTTCATTACCATCGACGAATTTTATTAAATAACTTTCCGTTTCTTCACCTGAGTAAAGAGACACTAGATAAAATAAGTTCTCATCAGATATCTTGTTAGCCTCTCAGAGAGTAAAGACATTTTTAGCAAGATGTTTCACTCCAGAACAACCATTGATTTCATTTCTTCCATTAGCATTTACAAATTCTCCTGAATCATTATTCCACTCAGTACTCGAGTAAAAACACTCAAGAAAAAGGAATTTTATCGGTAGCTTGTAAACGTTTAAGGTAAGTTTCAGAAAGCCCCCTCCCCACCCCCGAAAATGTAAAAAGCAAAATGCTATATTCAATTGTGTCGCTTAATTTACAAACAGGAATACATTAACTTGAAAATAATTACTTTTAATAGCGTATTCCATCCTTTGCAGTTGTAAAAAAGAATACAAGAGTGAAATCAGACATAGCTGATCATGTAAGGTTGGAAAATGGTGATAACCAGCCCCTGTGAAATATTGTAAAAATACGAGACAGAGAAGAACACTGAAGAATTCTATGAGGGCTTCCTCAGTAGGGATATCATATAAATATCCTATGGCAGCTGTTAATAAATGAAGAGAAATGACAGTAAAGCTTCAGCAGTAGGAGTATTAAGAAAAAAGAAGCTACAGTGAATGCAGTCAAGCGTGACAGTAGCAGGAGCGTCAGTGCAGACCAAATAGGTTTTGATTGTCCTACAGAACAATAGCCTAGTAGATTAAAGCGTGGGTACGTGAATTTCGTGACACATGACCCCGTGGGTAAAAGCATTGGTTGATTGATCCAAAGAATCGTGAAGCGGAGAAAACAAAAACTTGGAGAGTTATCAAGGCGAATTGGCTAAAACTGAGACATCCAAAAGCATAGTACGTGGAATAATCTACTCCCGTGGTTAAGGTTAGGTTTGAAATTCCAACAGATATCCTCTGACGGCTGGGGCGTACAACGACCGAAACGCCATGAATGTGACAGTAAAGATGAGAACAATAGTCCGAACAATGTAAATAGTTGAAATAGTTACAATGCCACATCTCAGAAGCATAAACAAATGTTGAAATTTAATTTAGCAAGATTTTATTATTTGTTTTGAAACATTACACAATCATAGCATTTTAAAAATAAATGTTCACCCAAAACTAGGCCCAATAGCTACACAAGTTAGAAGCTTACTAGATGAGGTTGCTGTATGGACATATGCATGGGGTTTATTATGAGAATATGTAGGATAGGTAACGGTTGACTCTAGAGATTAAGATTGTAGTGATCTCTCGAGAATCGGTTCCACAGGATATAGGTTGTTGGGTAGAAGGCTATCGAAATGGAATTTCCTTCTTACTAACGGAATACGACGAAAATGAGATAATATTAATTTAGCTTGTCATTGAATCATACTGAACTGAAATCGTTGCTAAAAATATTAATATATCATTCAAAAATGAGTACGCTCCCTAAAAATAAGTTTATTTCATTATATCTATTGAGTATAATTTAAAACAAGCTGACAGTATTTTTCCCTCATAGCGGATTTAAATATAAATAGAAGGCGATGTTAAAATAACTAATAAAAATCATAGTATTTTACTATACAGTAACAGCTGCACTTGGGAAAGAACTCGCTTCCGATTTGAAGGAACGTATTATTTCTTTTCACATAGTGTAGATAGGCTTGCCTATCGTTCGCTTCACGCTCCTGGCCGGTCTTTTGAACAGAAGTAGAGGTTTATCCTTTGTTTCCTGTCTAGGATTGAGTTTCCGGTTTCTTCTAAAGTCTTTTCATTCTCTTTCATTCTCAGTAGTCGCTTGTGTCTTAGTGGCATTATCACCTTGCTTGGGAGTGAATTGCTTAAAGGACAATGGCTACAGAAATAAAGATTAAACTTGAGCAAAAAAAAAAAAACAGTTTTAAAAAGTGGGTATAATCAAAAGAAAATCAGTGATGTCAGGAATATAACAGCTCAACCATGCAAGATGACATTGTCTTTTCGTTTAATTTGGCGATTGGTTAATGATACTAAAGAAAAAAAACAGCTGATGTTGCGAATAAGGTTAAAGATGTATGTGGCGAGTCGGTGTCTACTTCATCAATCAGACGTACCATGGAGATGATCGCCTTTATATAGCCAAGAATAGCGTAGGGAATCGGTATTTAAATCGAGACAAAAATAAGTCCCTTTATAGTTTGTACCACAGAAAAATGCTTACAATATAACGTTCTCGGACAACGTAATGGGGTTTGCGAATGAAAGTAAAAAAAATCAAAGCATTTGGGTCTCATGACATCCAACGTGTTTGACCTGGACATGGTAAGGCGTACAAGGAAAAGTGTTTGGTATTAGCAATTAAGTTGTCGATTGAAGAATCATTGTCTGGCGTTGTATGAGCTCAATTGCACCTAATAAGCTTCATTTCATTTACAGGATAATAAATGCTGAAGGTTACTGCAACATGTTGAAAGAAAATGATATATTGGATCTATTTGTAATATACATGCCAAAATATATGGGCCATACGTGTATTTTTAAACACAACGACGAGAAATACATCATCATTATCGTTAGAGGCTACATTAAAGAAAATAACATGAAAGCGTGCGTTGGCACCCGTGCCGAAAGGAACCAAATAAAACCATAATCACAATTGATCTTTACAATTATATGGTAAAAATATTAATAAAAATCCTATTGGAAACAGCTAGGACTCTAACGGTAGAGATGCCTTGTGTATGCGATGTATTAAAAGAAAAATCGGTTATCTTACTACGCATTCTTCTATGTGCCGCGTCTCTTCAAGACTTACACGATCATGGCTCTCCTCAACTTCCTATCCCGTGTGGCTCTTAGCAGTTTTTTCCGTTTGCTAAGGCCCCTGTCTCGTCATCCATTCAAACAAGCTTGTCAGTTAAGTGGCTCGCTGCCTTCCCCTATCTCTCTTGCATTCAATATACCTGTGAGGTTTTAAGTTTTAAGGTCTTCCTTTACTCCCTTGCTGATGACCATTCATTCTGTTTGTAGTTGCACTTTCTTTGTTTTTGTCACCGCCAAGTTTTCTTGGCCCCTCAAAAACTATAATAGACATAACTTAAAAAAGAAACTTATTTGATGAACATTTGCGATCTAGGTACAACCACTTCATGCTTATATATCTATTATATTTTAATATTATTTTGATTTTTTTTTATCAGAATTTAATTATTTATAGTTATATATATTTAATTATGGGTTCACCAGAGACTAATGTGGTAAAAAAAGGAATGTTTAAGTCTTAGACTACAACACCAATCTAAAGTTCGAAAGTGAGATTTTCTTTTGAGTTTTTTTTTTTCATTATAGTGGGGAAAACAGTATATTTCAAAACTACTAACCGTTTTTATGGATTAAATTTAAGTAGTACAGAAAAGACTATTGGATCTCTGCGCAGGATAATGATCAATGTGCTAGTCCGGTTGACTATTACCGTAGAGAGGTCAATCCTCATTGAGTACCCCGCGTTTAAAAGCGGAGTAAATTTTAAGTTGCCACGGCGTGGGCTAAGTTTTAGTGAATTAGTTTGGTTGATCATTACGACTGCATATTTTCTAAGCGTAGATTAAATGTGAAACAAGGCCGAAAGTATACGTTTATACAGTGAGGATCGAAAGTATACGTTTTATACAGTGAGGATCGAACTCATTTTTCAGTCGTAATTGATTTAAGTATTACACCAGGCCCTTATGACTGCATAGTGATTTCGAACTTTATTTGGTGCTCCAAACTTGTGTCCTTGTGTCAAACTAAGTTAAGCTTGACGAATTAAAACTACTTTAAGGTGTTAACTTTCAAAATTCAAATTGAGTTGTCAAATGTGGTTAAAAAATGTTGCTGGTGAGATTTTATTTAAAGTTATTTCTGGCGGGAATTAGTGTAATTTCAGGGACTACTGAGAGTGAAAGAGAATGAAAAGACTTTTGAAGAAACCGGAAACTCAATCCTAGACAGGAAACAAAGGATAAACCTCTACTTCTGTTCAAAAGACCGGTCAGGAGCGTGAAGCGAACGATAGGCAAGCCTATCTACACTATGTGAAAAGAAATAATACGTTCCTTCAAATCGGAAGCGAGTTCTTTCCCAAGTGCAGCTGTTACTGTATATTACACCAACCCTACCACTCTTAGTTCAATGAGGAAGGTGCGACGCAGGGTTAGAATCCCCGAGACCAGACACCATTCTCTTTCACTCTCAGTAGTCCCTTGTGTCTTAGTGGCATTATACGGTTTTTAGAGCTCTTTTACGAGAAATATGACAATAACTGCGGGGATCGGGCGATTTTTGTCCTTGCCCCATATGTATGCGTATGGGCACGCCACATTAGAAAAAAAAATTCACATCATAATTTCGTGGAGGGATCAGGTAAATAAAATCAAGTTGTGTTTCTTATCATACACTAATAATAATAATAATAATAATAATATATATATATATATATATATATATATATATATATATATATATATATATATATATATATATGTTATGCAACAACAGGTCTATCACCAGTGGGAATTAAATAACGATTAAATAAAAACAAATTTACATCATTTTCGCTGTGGGGACGAATGATTTTTCAGGATGTGGGAGTCAGGTAACCCTCGTGCCTCCCTTTTGGCGATGGGTCTATACAAATAACATGAAACGAGACGAAAACATGAGCTACGGTTTTTAGAGCTCTTTTACGAGAAATATGCATTTTTTTTATAAAAGAAAAAATGCATTTATGCACACACATGTGAAGAATTCGAAAAATATATATTTAAGTGGATGTAAATGCAGGGCCGGCGTGTACTACTCCAAACCCCCGGCCGGGGAGGGGGATCGAAACCTGTCTAGTGGCCTCGGGCAGTGTTTTGTGACCCACGCTATTTTATCAACATTTGTTTTTTTTCAACGTACATTTACATGTTAAAATTCACTATTAAAGAATGAACAATTTTTGCGGATTTTTACGTCACCCTGGGGTCGTTTTTTTTTGTACAAATCGGTGAATTTGTTTTGTTCATGCTAAGTCTCAAAAAAAAAAAAAAAAACAAATATATAAAATTGAGTAAATTTTATTTCATAATGTTGAATGCGTTAAAAGCTTTCAACTTTTTAACAAGAAAAATCTCAAGTTGATGTTAAAAATTGCTGTTGATTTATTTAAGATGGAGCGATCTATTATGATATGTCTCTATTTTGTATTTAGATACACTGTATTAATTTTGAATTTTTCTAGTTGAATTGTTCACCTATATTGCATATGATTCATTACTGTACATAATTAGGCTACAATAAAATTTGTATTTTATATGAATACTACCTCATAAAAATTGAGAATAGTAGAGTGGGGAGAATATCATAGTTCCGGGGTGGGGCATGAAACCCTACACCAGAAATGTGTACATGTTTGGAATTTCGAACTGAACCCTTTATTTCGTCCACCGGGGTAGATTGATTTAGTTCTACGTGTTATGCCTCTTCTGGGTGTCTCAGTTATTTCCATTTAACTCAACGCTCCAAGTTTTTGTTCACTACTGCAGTGGCCAGGTATTGAAATCACAACTCTTTGGGTCAAGTCACTGGATCCAACCAACGCTTTTATCCACTGTGTGGACCATTTGCCCTAGTGGAAATTCCAATCACCTGAAGAAGGCCGGAACGTACAACGGCCAAAACGTCGGCAATATGGCAACGAAGATGAGGACAACAGTCCGAACAATGTAAATAATATTTTATCTCAGAAATATAGACACAATCACAAAAATCGAATATAAATGAAAAATACACCTCTCCCATAATAATTTTTACATTTGCATACACATTATAAAAACTAAATATATCAACTATTATGGGACAGAGGCAGTAAAAAATATGAAGGCCAACAGTGATAAACAAAAACATATATATATATATATATATATATATATAGTGCATTATATATAGTGTATTGTGGCAGCAGATCATTATTTAAACATATGTTGTTAAATATAACAGACAATGAATGTCTATTATGTCTGATCATAGGCTGTTCGAATGTTGGAATGTTGGCTTTAATTTCTGGTGAGAATAAAGACAAAAATTGTCCAACATTTGGATAATTTTTATTAATTTGGCCCTAAGTTTTCGGCTCACAAGAGCCATCCTCAAAGTGGTTATACAGACATTAAGCAATGATATTAACGCTCGCGGAGTAGCAGACACAGATCGTAAGTTCAAGATGCGGTTCTATGACGTCATACCAAGCGATAGACCGAAGTATTACAACAGAACCAATCTTTAGATGCAAAGTAATGTGTTGTGACTAGTTTGAAATGTAATTTTGTTGGACATTTTTGTCTTTATTTTCACCAGAAATTAAAGCAAACATAGGAACATTAGAACGGCTCATGATCAGACATAATAGACATTCATTGTCTGTTATATTTAATAATATATATATATATATATATATATATATATATATATATATATATATATATATATATATATATATATTCTATGCTGTCAGTAACTGTGTGAAAGAGGGTCTCCACAGTTCAAACCCGCACAAATAGCGTCTAAAAGCAAAGGTATATATTTGAGTCAATGTTATAACCGATCACGCTTTCTTTTGACGTTCTCTCTTTAATCGTCCAGTCAAACGAGAAACCCTTCAAATGACTTCATTCGCCGACTCTGAGGGTTCCGGAAACGGTTCCGACAGTTGATAGCTCCTGGCAACGATTTCGGAGAAAGTAAAACGGAGGAGGAGGAGGAGTTGGGGGAAAAAAAAAAGAGAAAACAACATAAGAAAAGGGAAGGTGAAAGTTATTCATAAGCGCTCCCACTTCTATCCAATAGACACCAACGGTCACATTTCGAGACGACGCCACCTAACCAACCATAATCTTGCTTCATCGTTGCCGACTTCTGTGTGAGCGTGTGTATGCGCATGACTGTAATTGCCTGTTTCCTTGCATCGATTTTGCGTCTATTAGCACAGATATGTTCAGACGGTTGTAGTACGCCTGTTTGCCTGAACGCAAATGTTTTCCTATGATTATTGTGCGTGTTTTAAGCGTATTACGCATGCCTGACTGTACGTTAGTTACCAAGCTTACATTAATTTGTGTATTCGCGTATATATATATATATATATATATATATATATATATATATATATATATATATATGTGTGTGTGTGTGCGTGTGTGTGTGTATTAATTACACATTAATTTGTGCATTCCCGTGTATATGTGAGTGTGTGTGTGTGTGTGTGTGTGTGCGTGTGCACGAATTGAGATTTTGCTTTCTTTCTTTTTTCTTCTTTTTTAATGTTTCTCAACTTGAGTGGCGGAAATCGCCTCTCAGAGTCTCCCGAGTAATTCTATTGTGCGCATGTGTAAAAACAGCGGAAGTCATCCGGATCCTTCATGGCCAATTCTTCTACACTTGGCCTGGGTATCCCTTTCTCATTTATTTCGTGCTCTTTACATAATAAGCAACCGGTTATTTCATATCCGATGTTTTTATCAATTCTTCCATTTGTATGGACTTCAATACTCTTTTCTGCAATTAGCGTTCTCTCATCTTCCGAACAAGCCCCTATTTCCTTCCAAAAGTAATATTTTCATTGTTGTCACTCAAGAATACTTCATAATCCTGAGGAGGACATCATTTAAAACAAAATAAAATACTCAGATAATTTTGGCATTGTAATTAAGTTTAGTTACGGGGTTTATATAAATGAAACACGGCAAAGAATATTGAAATATTAGAAATTTAGTTTAAATATACGGACAACAGTTTTGGTTTTAATAATAATAATAATAATAATAATAATAATAATAATAATGGAATATTGGATATGCTTGCAGGGTACCATCTAAGGAAAGAAAAAAGAAGTTGGCGTCGGAAAAATGGGCTGACAACATGACTAAATGGATAAGAAGATCATCCACAGAGACTTAGTCATTGACATGCAACCAAGCTATATGGATGGAGCTGGTCATTTGCTCACTCGTGTAGCGATCCTACGACCACACTTAGGTATAGGATGGATGATGATGATGATGATGATGATATGTTAATGATACATACTCCCCAACTAAAAAAAGAAATACACCGCGCTCTGAAATGAAACTGCCAGTATGTAGGATGTTCAGGCCAATATTGTCTCAGTTATCATTGGGACAGTGGGGTCTATACCACCGAACATTGGAGCATTGGGGTCTATACCACCGAAGTCCTATATCGATAAAGTCGAAATAAAACCTAGTAACCCATAGCGTCAGAAGTCAGCCTTGATGGCACTGCAAAAATTCTGCAAAAGGTGCTCTTTGAAGTCGTACGAATTGAGGGAGATCACCTTTAATGTAAGATCTCCGGTTGAAAACGAAAACCGTGCAGAAAAAAAAAAAAAAAAAAAGAGAGATAATGAAAAATGCCCCGATGCTACACCAGGTAAAGTTCACTTAGCTTCTGATCTTAATTGTTTGGGGGTGATAACATGTGAGTGTTTGGTCTTGGTGAATTAAGATGGATTATAGTAAATATATCGTTCGGTACCACGGATTTGATTGTTACTTGAATGATCTTAATCTGTTGGTCATATCATTAGAGGCTGATACACTGTACGCCTCTGCTCATGAGCGGGAATATTGATGGAGAGCATCATAGGTATGAAGAAAGGCTGTTTTTTGTTTTGGTTCGAAGACGTCTTGGTAGTTACAATTAGATATTTGAGAACACCCTAAAATCAGAGACTATCTGAGCGGACTGGGTTATCCGACCTGAAGATATTCCTAACTGAATTCTAACTGAAAATATTTGCGTTGCTTTTAGCAAAGCCATTACGTGGCATTTGGTTGTGATGCATGTACCTGCCTATATACACTTATCAAACTGATTATCATGATGGGTGTATTGGGCTTCGTATATTTGTCCCCGAGCGTATTGGCCTGCTAATCTTTCACTCAGTAATAACAATAATAATAATGCTTTATTTGGCCCTTCGCTAATACCTAAATGATATCGTATATAAAACTACGTGATCCACAATAACAATCATATCAAGTGATTTCAGTGAGAAATGTAAAAAATTGCTTTTGAAAAAACTGGTCAATTGTTTTTAATGAAAACCGGAAGTTATATTTTTTATGTCTGAACTTTTTTTTTTTATTCTCTTTTATCGATCAAATTAATAAAGGACATTAAAAAACATATCTTCTTTTCTGTGCCGTGTCCCTTCAGGACGTAGTCGATCATGGAACTCCATTTCTTCCTGTCCCTTGTAGTAATAAGTTTTGTATTTTTGTTATTTCTCTCAGACCATGTTCCGTAATTCCCCTTTCTTGAGTGCATTAAGGATGTCACGCATTGTTTTCCTTCTTTCCCTCTGTCCACCATGTGAGTATCAGATTTTCCAAGCCCTTCTTTGTCATTAAGTGTCCTAGAAATTTCAGCTGCCTCTTTCTGATGTTAAGTATAAGTTTCCTCTTTGTTTGCATCCTCTCCAAAACCTCATCGTTGCTCACATGTTCGGTCCATGGTATCCTTAGCATCCTTCTGTAGAACCATACCTCTATACAAAACTATACAAATAAATTAATATAGCTGTAACATCTTTCTCTTTTTTAACTAAAAAAGACAAAGTAACCTTCTTTTAATACCTGCTTGGTTTACAATATTGGGCTTGCTAATCCAACAAGCTGAGTTTTATTCGGTAAAAATATATTAAAATTATGATCAATGCTATAAAAATAGACATATTAAAAAGGGACAAGACAGAACAGGAAAAGAAACAAATCTATAGCCATAGTAAATATCTAGAGCTCCTTTATAAAATTCAAAGAAGAATAAGCAATATTATTGACACTGTTCTGGCATTTCGTCTTTTCCCCACTGCTGTAAGGTTGCCTCCCTGTGCTTTTTCTATAAACATTTTAATGCTAATTGTTCGGATGAGCTCTTCGCTATGCTGCCTAGACTCTTTGAATTTAAGCGCAGTACTAGACAGGTGACAAGATCTCTTCAATTTACAGTTGAGTTGATTAAATGTAACCGTAAGTTCTATGCTAACAGTTTCTTTTCTCGCATTTTTCACTTGTAGAACTTACTTCCGGTTCCATGCTTTCCAGCCATCTTTAATCTCCAAAAATTTAAATGTAATGTTAATCGCTATCTATTGTCCTCATGATTAATTTTCTTTTGTTCCCGCTCATTACCAATGTTTCTGTTTCTAATTCTTCCACACCCAACAACCCTTTGTGTCTCAGTGGCTTTACTCCCTTGCCTGGGGCGAATTCAGTTAAAAAAAAATATAGCAACGAGAAAAAAAAAATAGAAAAAGAAAAGAAAATTGTAGAATCAGCTGACCGGTTTTATCAGAAATAAAATAATGTGCATATAGCGTAAGAACGAAGTAAGAAATATGAGGATAACTACACAAATATCCACAGTATATTGACACAGGTATAGTTATAAACAGATTAAACTGGGGCCTAACAACCATTTTTTTCGTATACGCGAAGATGGCTATCTCTACTCAATACTAACAACTTTAATGTTGAGTAGATCACATACCTTCTTATTGTAGCATACCTATGGACGATATGGGTATGTCACCATTCACATAAGTACAGTAGTAAATATTGTATGTTGGTCTGCAGTCGGAGATTCGTTTCCAGCTATGCTGGTCAAACTCTCTGCCTCCGGGCAGAAAGGATCTCCAGGCGGGGCTATGTCGAAGGGCAGAGTCTCGTCTCGGGAAACAGCTACTCGATCCCGTTTTATACGGGGTCTACGGGGAAATTTTGGCTAATCCTACGGGTTCGGCTACCCCGCGTTAAAATCGGCCTTGTGCCATATCTGACCCCGTGGGGCGGTTGATAGATAAACTGCAGTTGGAAATTCGTCTCTAGCTGTGCTGGTCAAACTCTCTGCCTCCGGGTAGAGAGGATCCTTAGATGAGGCTATGTCGAAGGGTAGATTCTCGTCTCGGGAAACAGCTACCGGGCCCCGTTTTATACGGTGTATATAGTGGATTTTTGGCCGAGTTTGGATACCCCACATTAAAATCGGCCTTGTGTCACATCTGACTGCGTCGGGTGGTTGGTAGATATCCTGCAGCTGGAGATTCATTGTGGAATTCACTTGTCTCACTTCTAGCAGTTGAATTATTCTTCCTCCTCGCGCCGCTGGTGAATCATATACGTGTTGTTCGTGTCCTAACTATTATCGTTCGTTACCAACCTTCGCCAGCAACCTTCACTAGGTTACAACACTATCATTTGAAAGTTCTTGCGGCAATTTATATCAAATCGAGACTTTTTTCGTTCTTTCTTTTTCTCACTAAATCAAACATCGCTCTGGTATATCTTTGTCTACCGTTTTTTTCGCAACTGTAACTGCATAGTCCATTATTTGTCTGAAGCAACGGCAGGGTAACTAAGAAACAAACAGAATTAGAACATGATAACTGTATGTCAGCCACGTGGCAGGCATAAAACCTCGTTATTAGAATAAATGAATCCGTTCAGATATGTAATCTGTAAAGAAAAGTAAAGTATCATTTAAAATTAGTCTACCTAGAACAATGGCGTCTTAGTCCATTTTCGAAGTACTTCTGTTGGAACCTTACATACACATCACATCATCTCCTTTTTTTCCCTAAACAGTCTGTAAAATCCTATTTCGGGATTTCCATCAGCTGTCTCGTTACGTTCAACTTAATCTGATCCGCAATATTTTAGTGGCAATTTTTAACTTTGGGAAAAGCCAGATGTCGCACGGAGCTAAATTTAATCTAGGTAATGCGTTGTTTCGCATAAAATCATTGCACGTTAAGGTTTCATGTTACATCACGTCTATGCAACCGGTTCTTAAGAGAGTCGAAATAGTTGAATAATTTCCGGACAAGCCACATCAATAAATAAATGATTGTCTTTTGCAATCGACGTAGTATCATTTCTATCACGTCTACAGTCAATGATAACAGATCTGTACGGTGACTTTTTCTGCTGCAGTCATTATTTCAAATGTCCAGTTATTAGATAACTTCAAAGTGTTTTTCATTAAAAAAAAAAAAACAACCCATTGCACAGACGTGTGAACATATCATTTGTCTGGCTTGAAATAAAGTCTAAATAAATTAGCTACACATCTGATGTGAACACATGATTGAAGCCAAAGTACTGAAAGCTCGGATTATTTGTTCGATCATCGTACGAACATTGGATGTTATTTAGTATTTTTCAAATGTCTAAACTATTTTAAATTGGATGAAGCTTTGATAAAAACATACTTGGTTTGTGAGGATGTATGGCATTTCTTAATGAGCATAGTGACGTCAGAATATATACTACCGTAAAAAAGTAGTTTTCTTTGTACGTATATGCATATACATGTGTATGTAGACCTTATATTCAGCGGGTAAACGTGTTTGAGAATTGACGCCCACTGACATAGGCAATCGAAAATCTTAAATTGATTTGTTTTTTACCGGTTATCAACCTTTTACAGGTTATTTAAAGCCAGAAAATATTTTTAAATTGTAAGAAATTTTGGAGTTAATTTACTGATACAAGTCTTACTAATTAACCCACATCTGGAGGGAGAAGATGTGGATTCACACCTTTCCCAAGAGTATTTGCACGTAAATGAATACAACGAATCAGAATAGAATTGGAACACGGCTCTCCGATTTCCAATTCCGAGTCGCTATCTATTAAACCACCCCCACAACCAAGCTGACAGCACCTGGTATTTCCAGGCGGTCACCCATCCAGTTACTGACCATGCCCAACGTTGCTTAATTTCGGTGATACTACGGGAACCGGTGTTTCAAGGTGATATGGCCGTAAACACGGAAATCTTTAAAAAATATGCCTTTTTAAAATTAATTTTTACTAATGTTCCCCAATATAAAGTTCAAGAGATACTCAAGGTAGAGGCATAATATGTGTTGCTGTATTAGCATAAGTAAGGGAAAGAAGTCAAGTTCTTGGGGCTAGGCAGAGAAGAGAACGGTTAATTCTAGATTTGAAGAGGTCGAGATTTAATTAGAGTATAACATTTCAGAGTTCAGTCGGAGGCGTTAAAAATATAGTAGGGAAGTAGACTTTAGAAGGAACCCGAAACGCAATCCTAAACAGGAAACAAGGGATAAACCTCAAAACCTGTTCAAACGACCGGGGAGGAGTGAGAACTCAACGATAGGCTAACCTATCTACTCCTTTTGGGAGAGTAAAAAAAAAAAAAAATAGTGAATAAAATTTCAGAGTTCAGGCGAAGATGTCAGATATAGAGAATTGAAGTAGACCTTAGAATAACCTTCAATTCAAAAGATCGTGGAAGTGTGTGAACCAACCGAGAGAAGAACTTTGAGTCAGGGATAGTAGTAGTAATAAATTATCTAAGTATTTATCGTAATAAGAAATGCTGCATTATGAAAAAAAAAATTCCATTAATTCCTTAGCTATTACTTTGGTTGGGTTTCGAGTATTAAAAACAAAAAAAAAAAAAGTCAGCAAATTTGATAATGATAATATTCGGCATTCATTGATCGAACTGCCATTTCGTTTGAAATTTATAAAATATTTTTTTTAATATAAACAATTTCTCAGAAAAATATATTTTAAGTCCACGAGCTTTTATCGCACTTTCCAGTACTAATATCGGGATCATTCCTAAGATTTTCTTTGAAATGGTATGGAACATCAACAACTAGATTACGTCATTATTTTTCTTTTCGCATTAAATGTGCTGTCCGTTTATGTGTTACTGCTTTTGAAATCCTTAAGTGAT
>CAHIKZ030000335.1:2130000-2140000 GCA_903632075.3 Acanthosepion pharaonis | reverse complement strand
AATCCCAAATATATTTCGATTTTAAATAACCCACGACGGGTTGATAAGCCGTAAAAAAAATCAATCAATCAATCAATTAATTGCCTTAAAAGTAATTTGAAATTATATTTGCAGCCGCATTGTGCATTCTGTATTCTAATTATTTCCCCAACGATCTGTTGACTTGTGACCTGTTGATAGTGACAGAATAAGTACCAACTGAAACCGTATTCTATATCTTACAGGACAATTTTAACATCATTTTAAGCTATGGGTTAAATAGTAGAACTTGTATCTGGAAAAATCATTGTTATTCTAAAACATTATTCTTAATGAAGTATTTTTCTTACAATTCCAAATATGTTTCGGCTTTAAATAAACCACAAAGGTTTGATAAGCCTGAAAAAAAGGAAATTTTCAAAATTACTGAACAAAACATTAAACCATCCAAATGGTTTTCACATATTTTTCTTATATACTTTGTACAGATATTTAATATCAGTCATATATATATATATATATATATATATATATATATATATATATATATATATTTTAAAGATATTTTTGTGGGTACAAAATTTAATGATCGAAATAAAAGTGTAAAATTTGATATTACCAGACATATTAAAAAAACAAAAAAACAAAAAACAAAAACAAGGGGGAAGCAACCGGTTTCGCTCCCGCTCTTCAGGCTTCAACGGGAGATTCAAAATTAATGCAGAAAAAATGTACAATAGAGGAATTGGGAGGGGGGAGAAAAAAATTTACGTATATATATATATATATATATATATATATATATATATACACACAATATATATATGCAGAAGGAACTAGAGGCAGATGACAGCGAGTCCCAACAAGAACTCACGTTGTTTGCACAAAGAAGGCTTGCGGGGCCCGATGTTCGCATATGAGGAACTGTAGGTGTTCGGACGACTCCGTTGAATGGACTCGTCCTGAACACCTACAGAAGCCTGAAGAGCGGGAGCGAAACCGGTTGCTTCCCCTTGTTTTTTTTTTTTTAAATTTTTAATATGTCTGGTAATATTAAATTTTACACTTTTATTTCGATCATATATATATATATATATATATATATATATATATATATATATATATATATATATATATATATATATATATACCAGGCTAACAGTGGGTCAGTGAATGACATGATGTAAAAGCGCATTAGTCGCACAGTTTTGTTCCGAGAAAGATTTTCTTCAGACTTATAAAGAGTTTATTGATCGATATATAAAAATCGAAAAAAAAAAAAGTTGAGTGGGAACGACAACAAACGCCGGTTACAATTTACATTAAAAGGTTAAAGAAACAGGGTCGTTCAGTCATTAAATTAAAATTTTAACGTCCGATGCTTTTACTTGTTAACTTATCTCATTCAGCTTTTTACTGCTTTTATTCTCATCGTTATTGTTTTTAATAATATCGCATTGTACTAGTAGTAAATTTGTCGGGGAAGGAGTCATGTTTTATTATTCTTGACGTAAATGCATGTAAATTTAGATACATATAAAGGGTGCTCCAATAACTTGAACCGTTTTTAAATGTGAATTAATTAAAGCGTCTAATGATTTTTTTTCTTTTTCTTTCAGATTTGGCGGACATTTAGGCGATATTATTTTTCACGCATAATTGCCATGACAAATAATATGATCCAATAGAGAAATAAATAAATTTTCACCAACAGCACTGATTTATTTACTGCTAACTTTGATCCGTCTTAATGAAACACCCTTATATATAATCCATTTTAATCAAACATACTTTATGTTTATGGTGTTGAAATTCCTTAGCTATAGTCAAGGCATTCTATTCAAGAAAAGGAAAACCTACGCTATAAAAAGTCTAGATTAGTAAATCAACCTTATGGAGTAGGACAACTTTCTTTAAATTTTCTTGTGTATAAATCTTTTTTATCTTTTTCCATGTTATGCGAAGCCAGTACGGAAGAGTAAGCTGATAGAAATAGTATGGAAAAATGCCAAACCATAGATCTCCAGATCAGAGAGGACCACCCCGTGATCAGGAGAGCTGATCAGCAGGCCTGAATTTATGTAACAGCGGTGATCATGAGATCGTTTCATCAGCTTCGGACTGGTATGTTACATGAGTCAGAGGTAGAACAAATATGGCTACTCAAAGCCAAGCTCCTTGGAGAGAGCTATCTGAAATTAGTGCGCAATCTACTGTGGGCGGAGATAGCGGAAAGATGATGGTCTTATGCTTAATTTTGAAAATTCAAAGAAGGGTCTGGCATCTCGACTTCAGTCACTTTCTGACCGGCGTGACGTGGCTTCCCTCTGTCTTTTCTACATATATTTTCATGGCAACTGTTCTAGTGAGCTTTTTTCCCTTGTGCCTTGAATACATGAATTTAAGCGTGCTACTGGATTGGCAACTAGGTCTCACAATTTTACTATTGAACTAGCAACATGCAGCCACCACTTCTACTATAACAGATTCTTTTCTCGTACTTCCCACCTATGGAATTCCCTTCCATTTTCTTGCTTCCTTGATAAATACAATCTTGTAAAATTTAAAATGCAACGTTAATTGTCACCTTCTGTCTTCTTGAACCTTGTTCCTTTTTTGTCCTTTCCTCAGTCAAATCCACTAAAGTCCTCTCATTCTCTCTGACTCCTTGTAACCACTTGTATCTTAGTGGCATTATAGTCTTACTTGGGGTGAAACGATTTAAAATAAACAGATAAATGGCAAATTCTATCTGTTCGTCCGTGTGTCTACATAGACTTATTATTCCTTTTTGGAATCTTGATGATCCCGGGATTGAAAATCTGCCCTTCATCTGGTGCCTGAATATCCAGAATTGAGATTTGTGTCTGGATGAGACAGGAACAGTTAAAAATTCAAATTTTAAAATAACTGAAAAAAATTAGTGATTTTAAATGTTTTTAATTTATATTAAGTTTAAAATAATGCAAAAACGTTGCGAATTTAAAACAAAAATGTTTTAAATTCAGTTTAAAATATCTCCTAATTTTTTTTTTTTTTTAATCATTGTTAAAGTGATAGTTTTCGTGACGTGTGGTTTTGAAGAACTTAATTTTCGGCCTGAAAGGGAATTCCGGCCCAAATCAGACTTTTGGCCCAAATCGGGCTTTCGGCCCAAATCGGTCTTTTGACCGGAATTGGACTTATAGCTCGAATCAGAGTTAAAGTGAGGTTTAAAGTGAAATTAAAGTTCCATGGAGTGAACTGGAGAATTCAAAATTATTTCTTTAACATTGTCATTGCTGTTTTCTAAGCTGGGCCAGAGGTCCCTTCAGTTTTGGGCCAGAGGTCCAATTAGCCCTCTGCAATAGCTAGCGTAAAAGTCTGCACAGAATCAGGCGTTTAATCTAGTTTCCAATAAAGAAAATTAATGAAAAAAAGACAGTGATGTGGGGACTTTGAAAATATTGCATTGATATGGCATTTATATGTCAGTGAGAAAAGATGGTTAAAAGTGAAATAAATTATCTTAACTTGATTGTGTATTTATGAGAACAACTCTGTAAACTTGTTAGATTTTCTGGATCGAAGTAGAGCAACAATAAAATGCTAGAGAAAATTAACTTAATCTTTTAAATATTTTAAATATGGTCCCCGTTTCATTTATTTAGCTAAAGCAGGTTTCAAATATTAACGCATTTATATATATACATATATATATATGTGTGTGTGTGTATGTTTGTGTGGGAGACCTTTTCAACACTTCCTTTCATTCATATATATATATATATATATATATATATATATATATATATATATATATATATATATATATATATATATATATATTAGACAGGGCACGCACTAGTTCTTATTAAAAAAAAAATGTGCGCTCCCCTGCAAATTTTTCTTTAATAAGATTTCTCGAATATTCAAAAAGTTCGAAAATAAAGAAATGAATAACTGTTTAATAAATAAACGGAACATTAAATCTGAGTATCCATTAAAATAACCTTTAAAAGTGATAAAATTCTGTCGGGTTAATAAAAACATCCGCTGAACAATTCTCTTTGTTTGCGTTTGGATACGAAACTGTGGAGATATGAAAAATTTCGAGAGATCTATGACGAGAGAAATTTCGCTTAAAGGCACAAAATTTGGCCTTGCCTGACCGACTATTCTCCGTAGCTCAGTTAGAGCGGACCGGGTTTAATGGTAGTTCCCTCTGTCTTGGGGGAAGCGGGTTCATATATATATAATCTCAGAGTAAGCGGGTAAGCGAATCTATGTGTGTGAGTATAGTGGGGGGTATTGATTCCTATATTTTCAGTATCTCTATCAACAAACGCTGTCTCCGATATTGGACACTTTTGCACTATTAATATATAGTAAATTGTTACACACACACACACACACACACACATATATATATATTAAATCCGCTCCGACGAATGGCAACATCTATGTTGCCACGAAACTTCGAAGTAAGCATGAGTTAAGTGAAAAGGCTTTTTCATGTTAATTCTATTAACGCTTTATCTCTGTCTTCGATATTGAGCACTCTACCACAATGTCTGGTTGCGTTAAATGCCTCCTTATCAGCAAACCACTGAAAAACCAGCTATTTTGACTTCAAAAGCATCCGTTCAAATTAACAGTAATATATATATATATATATATATATATATACTGCTATAAAAATGAATATACAGGCGCGTAAAGAGACATTTGCCTGGAGAATACATTTTTAGAATTCTGCTTTTTAGTCATGAAATAAATAAAAATTGCCATATGAATTAATATAAAAGAAATATTGGATACTTCCTTAATAAATCATTGCATGTAAAACGCACCAGTAAACTTTTTTATATCGACAAATGATATGGCTAAAGCAGACAAAAACTAATAACAATAAACAAATTTTCTATTCAACTGAATAATTTTGAAGACCTTTTTTGCCGTAATCCCTTGCAAGTCAATTTTTTAAAAATATTACAATAAATCTAAAATATGTATATTCTTTTATTTTTTTTATCCCACACTCTTCAGAAAATACAATCTTGAAGAAATAATTTCAAGATGAGACCAATTCTGATATAATTGTCAAAATTTAATTTTATTTAATAATTATCTAAATTTTAATTTCCCTACACCCAACGAAAAAAAAAATCGTGAATGTCAAATATTTTATATATTTATTGTATCGAAAAATATTTTATTATGTCTGAGTTTACAGTTTTCGTCAAGGTTACTAAAAATATTGAAGAATGTATCCAATAAGGTTCTATTGTTCAAACCAGCGCAGCTTAGAGCGTTGATAACGATTCAGATTAATCTAACGTGGAACCGCCATTAACAAAGATTTTCTCAGCTTCAAGATAATTAAGTCATTGAAACAAAAATGGCGAAAATACAGGTAAGAGCCATTTGTTTTTCTCAACTTCAAATATATTTATTAAAGAAATTTAACAGCATGAAAGAAAATAAGCATTTCTTTTATGTTTTAAAGAGAGAATTCTGAAATTTTTATTCATTTAGTATCAAACATTCAGCGAAGAAGTAGAATTTACAAAAATATTAAGTATAGTCACTGAGTAAAGAAAAAACACTTCCAATTTCTCTCATTATGTAAGAAATTTGAACATTTTAAAACTAGTATGGACATTATAAAATAAATAAATAAAAGAACATTATTATTGCTATTATTATTATTATTATTATTATTATGATTATTATTTAATTTTGTAGAACTTCTTATCTCTTTAAGAGAGGCAATATTGATTTGTTTTCTACAGCTTATCAACCCTTTGAATTTTATTTAAAATCAAAAAATATTTTTATATTGCAAGAATTTTATTTTAAATAATAATAATTTACTGATACAAGTTTTATTGATTAACCCATAAGAGATAGTCATACCTTTCCCAGGGGTACCTGCACGTAAGTGAATATAATGAACCCAACGGGAATTGGAACTCAGCTCTCCGGTTAATAATTCTATCCATTATAGTACAACGAAGTTTTCCAGCATCTGGTATTCCCAAATAGTCTTCCATCTAGGTACTTACCAGGCTCGGCGTTGCTTAACTTCGGTGTTTGAACATGATATCGCCCTAAACCCCTATTATCAATGCAAAGTCATTAAATTATATACTTGTTAAGTATCCCTTAATATCAGAATTTCTGCAAACAGAACGCATATATTTAGTAGCTTCCCTTAGCCCAGGTTTCGGGTAATGAGCCGGTAGGGGATTGTACTAAACAGAAAACAAAAGGCGTAAACAGCAATAACAACAATGAACTATTGAACAGAGCCTGGAAAAGAAGCTGGAAGCCGTCGACATCTAAGAATCAAAAACCATATAAGCCACAATACTACTTAAATCATTTTGAATACAAAAGAGAATATTGGACGAGTGAGGAGACCTGTTGTCACTTGATCTCCAGTGAAAGCCATCACTCACTACTGATCTGAAAGCTAAACTACGACTACTAAAAAAATAAAAAATAAAAATACTAAATTCTTCGTAAATTAATCATTAAATAACTTTTTTCATTCGACTTATTCCGTTATTTAATATTCTTCCCAAGTATTCCCTTTGTGATATAACAACTTTGATATTTTAAAGAAGGATTTTTGGGAAAAAGATAAAATAAAATAATAAAAAAGAATAATATATATTTTTATCTGTTATTATTTAACGGGAAATTGTTGTGATACGTAATTAAATTTTTCAAATTGACGAACTAATTTTATATTGATTTTTAAGTCTATTAAAAATGTTTAAAAATATTGGAGCGAGTAACCAGTTTCTGGTGAAATTGATTCGCTTGGTAATCAATTTTATTATCATTTCTGATAAGACACTTTTAAATAATACTACAACACATCATAGCAAAAGCAAATGTAATCAAAACAGTGTATGTAATACTGAAAAGCTGATTAAAAGAAAGCAATTACAATTCATAATAATAATAATAATAATAATAAAACAGAATTTTTCAGGTTGGCAGTGCTCGATCTATAACTAGAGAGGTATAATATTCAATAAATTAGGAAATGTTCGGACATCTATTTTTAGCCGACACGGGATTTTCGCATCGAAACGCCCATCAGGGACAAATGTTTGATAAATCTATTGAACTTACTTATCAGATCCCGTGTTTATACTCTTTTTGAGCAAACGAACGATAATTCCAACTTTCAAATTTTAAATTTTTAACACATTAGAGTTTTATTAGAAATGTCCCACTAATTAAATTTAGAACCTGTTAATTTAAAAAAAAAATAAAAATTAACAAAAAAATTAACGTGCTCTAAATTTAAATCTTACAACATTTGGAATTTGAAAGCTAGAATTAACGTTCGTTGGCTCAGAAAGCGTATAAATATTGGTCCTGATAAGAAGTTCCACAGATTTACCAAAAAAACTCAGATGAGCGTTTTGATGCGAAACTCTTGAGTCGGCTAATCACTTAGACATTTCTTAATTTATTAAATAATAATAATAATAATAATAATATATAATAATTGAAATAATATTTCAGATCGGTGAAAGTAAATCAACAAGTTAGCTTTTTAATTTTCGATGTATTATTCCTAGAAAAATTAAATTTATAAAGACTTCATATCATAGATCTTCATAATTCTTCTTGCATACAAATCCAGTGATCGAAAATATTCAATGGCGGGGGTATTGATAAAAAATAGTTATAAAATAGCCAAAACCAGTACAAGTAAATTTCGATGGGATTAGAAAAATATGATATAATTAAATTAAATACGATTTTGGTATGTTGATAATAATAAATTAAACATAGTTTTAAGGGACGACTTTAAGTGAATTATTCTTTAAATATGGAAATGATTAAGAATTTCAGACTATGTTGTCTTAATTCCCCCAATTTTCTATCATGCAACAAAAAATTGAATCCGGTATTTGTCTATCATAGAAAGAATTGGCAAAAATTTGAAAATCCTTTATAAAGCCTAGCAGAGCTAAGCCCAGCTTTTATTTTTTATCTGACACAAAAAAATCTTGTAAATAGCTCCAGTTTAAGGAATTCTCTACAATTCGTTCCTTTGAAATCAACTGGTGGTTTGGAAAGAACACTCGATGATAATCAATGTTTCCTTTTTTTTTTTTAAACTCAAAATACTGTCGTCTTATAAATGTAAAAATAAATAAATAAAAATAAAAAAGTTAAAAAATATTTTTAAAAGTAAAACTAAAAATTAACAATCACAAATCTGTGTAAAAAGTACGTAAAGACTGATATGAAGATGACAACACTAAAAAAAAAAATACGTAAAGACTGATATGAAGATGACAACACTAAAAAAAAAATACGTAAAGACTGATATGAAGATGACAACACTAAAAAACAAAAACAATCGCATTAGAAAAAAAGACTAAAAATGTTATCAGTAATTAAGGTCGCAACATAAAAAGAGTGAATGGCTGTGATTTTCTCCGACCGTTTTAAATCGTAGTAAATGCGCGCAAAAGAATAAATTAAAAGAAAGAAATGCTAAGTCAGATGTTTGAATAACAGTGGTAGATAGGATTACAACTCAAGTATAGAACAGAACATGAAAGGATTGGTCAAAAAATATAGGCGGAAAGGAAAAGTAAGCAACCAACCAAGGCAAAGAGAATTGAAAACTATCAAGTCATTAGAATTTGAGAACAACAAACACACACACACACACACACACACAAGACAAAAAAAAACACACAATCCTAAGTCGTAAAGCAAAATTTAACCTTTAATGAGGGTATATTTATTATTAGAAGGTTATTATTATTTTTATTATTATTACCATCATCATTATATTTTGATTTCTGCTATGGTCACACTACCTACCATGTTTGCGGGAAGACCTAAGGCAAGTAGTAGTGTGTTGTTATGGCTACATTTGATGATTTGTTTTTCTACCTCTCATAACATCACTAGCATTACATGGACAAAGTTCTTCTTAGTGTAGGCTATACTTATCAAGACAATTTTTTGTATTTCTCTTAAGCTAGAATTTTTTCAATGTGTTATTGTTCTTTTATTATTATTATTATTATTATTATTATTATTATTATTATTAATGATTTTTGTTGTATACACATTTCCTTCCGGGTTCCAACCAGAAACCTAAGGTCAGAAATGGCTTCATGATATTTTCCACTAATCATTTTTGTAAAAAAAAAAAAAAAAAAACACACATTTTACTTAAATAGAGCTCTTCGTAATGTTGTATTTCTTTAAGGCATGTGCTACCAGGAATCCCTTCAATGAATCTATCGGAACCTTTTCCAATCAATCCGAGGGCTCCAACTACTACTGGAATTATTGATGTCCACATGTGCCACATTTTTCTATTTTTTTTTTTATTATTATTTTAATATTTAATTTTAATTAATAAATGATGTTGAGTGAGGGAGTAACACCCAACAAAGTATAAAATTATTATTATTATTATTATTATTATTATTATTATTGTGTGTATTATGTTTCCTGCTTTGTATCCAGTCAATCCGGGTCCAAACTATGGTCCTGAGGCCTTGTAGGAGAATTGTCATTTAATTGATAGCACTTTTCTTGGGATGTTTCTAGTAGGGCGATATTCTAGGCAACTTGTATGTTGATGTTACCTGGAACACTGTTAGTAAAATTGTCCATTCCTTTTCTCACGAGGCTCAGAGCTCCGATTACTATTGGTACAATCTCAGTCTTCATTCCCCAAATCCTATTAATCTCGATCTTCAGGTTCCTGTATTTGGACAATTTCTCGATAATTGTCATAGAGTTATTTCTCCATGATGGTACTGCTATGTCAGCAAGCATACATTTCCTGAATTTTATTATTATTATTCAAATCTTATTTTGTAATAATCATAATAATAATAGCAACAATAATCGTAATAAAGCATATATTTGTCATTTTAAAATTTTTCATAAATTAGAATCAAATTGCTCATTTTAATTTGAAAAAATGACAAATTTATAGTTTGATATTATTTTTGTTCAAATTTAATTTTCAAACTAA
>CAHIKZ030000335.1:2122500-2125000 GCA_903632075.3 Acanthosepion pharaonis | reverse complement strand
AAGGAATTTGTAGATAGACATGATCACCCATGCCCTGAAGGAATACGATATAAAGAAGAATTTTATGTATATTTTATCAAAGTAAAATTTTATATAATTTTAAGTGTATAAAATCCTAATTTCTCCATGCAATCAATGATTGAATATCATAACAGTCATCGGTGGGTAAAAGTGGAAGCGGCTCTCCGGGTTCAGGCTCCGGTCTACTCTACAGCATTCACTTTCGCACTATTGCTTTTTGGGAAACATGAAAAACTCTGCGTAGGAGGATAATTTGGAATTCAGAACAATGGAGAAGATAACGGGAAACCAATCAAAGATCATTCCAAAGAAGCCATGGTAATTCACAGACAAGAAATAAAAGGACGATGTGAAGGGCTATGATCTACGTTCTGAAAGTACGTAACATAAAAAAAGTCAATAAAATCAATATCGCGATTTGGCGAAGATAAGAAAACAACATTTATGCTGAGAAAATAAAACATGTTGAAATGACACCTGTATAAGAACTCTCTCTCTCTATATATATATATGTATATATATATATATATATATATATATATATATATATATATATATATATATTCAAACATTATTTTTCGTGGAGACACGTTTTTGACTAGACGAAACGTTTTTTAAAACATTGTTTCTACTAATAATAATGTTTGAAGTAATAAAAATATGTCGGACTAAATAATAAAATCCATTAGTTCTCTCTCTCAAGCACACACACACACACACACATATATATATATTTATTTATTTAAAAATTATAACGTAAGTATGTTATAACATCACTACAAAAATAGCCATTTTGTTTCAACCCTTCTGGTATCTTATCAAATGATATATATATATATTTGTGCGCGTGTAGAAGAAACCACTACAGAGTGGTGGGCAAATTGTCGAAAGTTTGGAAACGTAACAAGAACTAACATTGACAGGGGGCAGTTCACAATATAACTTTAATATCAAGATAAGAAAATTAATCCATCAACAAGAAAATATATAACATATTTGATATGAGTTGTCTATTTTTTTTTCATAATGATTTTTGTTTAGTTTAATATTCAGAAATTATTGAAGATAAATAAGAAGTTTTTGATATTTTATAAGTACAGTGTAATTATAGAATTATTTGAATAATGCATTTTTATGGTGTAATTAAATCAGTTCAATAATAAATAAATCCACGAAACTATAGCGAAGGCTGGAAAGTTTACTGGAACTGAAAACAAAACAAGAATAATTTTTGTTTTCTTATTGTCTATGACAATGCGATTAATGTCATTAATTTTCAAAATAAATCAGAAGATTTCAATTTCTCCGTCATTAAAAAAACAAAAAAATAACAAAACAAAACAAAAAAAACATTATCTTCTAAATCTTGTATATATATCTCTTGTGGAGAGCCTTGATCGACCCCGTCCTAAGGAATGCGACACATAGAAGTAGAATATTTGACTTATAACCCTACTTTTAATATACCCTCGACATGTTTTTTTTTTTATTTTTATTTTGTGGCACCGTGCCTGATAAGTGTTTGTGTGAATCTATAGAATTTTGTGGTTAGTTTTCCGATTTCATCTTTACCTAGCGTAGACTTCAATTTTGCCCATTCTGCAAAATGTGTTACTATTCTGAATATTCCAAAAATAAAATGCATCGTCGTTGCAATGGGAAGACACATTCATAACTGCTTTCCGGCTATTTTCATCAGTTTTATTTTACAGACTTCATTTAGCCGTTTATCCAGATTTTTATTTCATACAAACAAAAATACACAAAACTGTACTGGTGACGTAAACACATACACAAACTAAGTGTGTATGGAGGTGTATATCTATGATTCGTGTGCGTTTGTTTTTTTTTTCTGTCCAAATTGTTTACCCTTGCGAAAATATTCAGATTCAAGAATGATTTCATTTAATTTAAAAAGGAGAGAGAGAGAGAGAGAGAGAGAGAGAGAGAGAAATATTAAAATATATCACATATTCTTTTTCTTTTTTAGCCTATAAATACGTTGTTTCTCTTCACTAATATTATTTGTAATGGGCAGCCTTATATATGTCCCTAAGTTTGCTTTGGAGCCATTCTAATTATATTATCCTTATATTTTCAGATAAGCTCTAATATTACGAGTTGTTTATCGACTTATCTTCTGGCTAAAACGTAAACGACATTTCGTTATTTTTCCTATCAGCTTTACATGATTCAAATAACTTTCGTTTAAAACGTTATACAAAAAAAAAAATACAATTTTTCCATTCGTTAAAAATAAACCAACATTAAATCTACATTCCTAGAAAGTGCTGAAAAGTTATCGGCTTGACCTACTTCCTAAAATCTAAACAAACATTTTGATTTTTGTAAGGGTTTCTTTTGTCGGGCCGGGAAATTTTTAGCGTCTCCTTGTAAAATCGACGAATTAATTATCTGTATGTAAATTAATGTCTCTAGTTTTAACGATAAATTATTATTAAAAATAATTCAATCAACT
>CAHIKZ030000335.1:2085000-2117500 GCA_903632075.3 Acanthosepion pharaonis | reverse complement strand
AAGCGGGAAACAGACTGTCACCACTTGGTGTTGACCTCAGTGTCCACATGTGTGTGCGCGTGTGTGTGACAGTTAGAGAAGAAAAACGGTGAGCAGAGAGAAAGAGATTTTATTTATTAACTAATGATGCGTTGAAAATCTGAATTTTGATTGATCAGCAACTATTAAAAAAAATGTGATCAACGAAGAATGACTAAATTCTTATTAAACTCTAAGTCTAAATTCTAATTAAATTCTATGTCTAAATTTTCATTAAAATAAAATTTAGAATTGTAATTATAAATTGCTAAAAGTTTTTATCAAAAAAACTATTGGTCTTTTAGTTTTTTAAAAGTACCCTTTTTTCATTTTCAAATACTAGTATAATTACGTTTGTATTATAATGGCCTATTTTTTTTTATTATACAAAAACAAAACATACAAAACATTTTAATATATATATATGCTTACATTATGTTAACGTATTTTTTTTTAATTCGCTGCAACTAATTAAAAGCGTTTTCAAGTGAATTGTGTATTGATTCTCACTTCAAGGGATAATGATGTTTTAAAATTCATTATTAAGCTTTGAATTATTTTTATATAATTATTGAAATTATTTTTATGAAAATATCTTTGAATCAGTGGGTTAAGTGAATGACAAAATGGAAAAAAAAATGTAACGTGTTTCGACCTTTTAAGGGACTTCATCAGACTAAAAATAATCTTATTGATGGAATTATGCATAAGTACGGAGTGTCGTAAGAGAATATAAAAGAAAACGTCGATTATAATTAAGCATCGAGAGGAAAGGCTGTAGAGGTAGGGATGATAAATTTAAAATTTTAAAATCTCTAACTTGAGACGCAACAACGCAGACAGTTTCATTTCATTTCATAACTGTTGTTTTTATCATTGTTGTTTTAAAATATTGCACATTATGAAAATTTTAATTTACAAGTAGTTAACTGAAATAAACGTTTCTAAATATCCCTTTCACACCTTATGTTAGAATTACACCATGGAATTCTTGGATAAAAATTAAAGTATATAATTCTTTTACAAATTTTACGAGCATTAGATATTAAATCTTTTATTTGCGTGATAAATCAACTCAAGATTCATTACAGTTTGGTGACAAATTAAATAACTGCCTATTATATTTGTTAAGGAGCGGTTGGATAAAATAAATAAATTTCCTTAAAGATATTGATTAAAAACAAAACAGAAAAAAAAAAAATCTCCCTTTTTTTCACGTTATTCCCGCTAAAAGCAAATAAACACAGAAAATCGAACAAACTAAAATCGCGCCGAAGGAAACTAGACGCGCATTCTAGCCGATAATTTTTAGCGGA
This sequence comes from Acanthosepion pharaonis, assembly GCA_903632075.3. Taxonomy (NCBI): domain Eukaryota; kingdom Metazoa; phylum Mollusca; class Cephalopoda; order Sepiida; family Sepiidae; genus Acanthosepion; species Acanthosepion pharaonis. Next base: position 2,116,166 of record CAHIKZ030000335.1, on the reverse strand, counting down.
AAATCGTTTTTTCTTTTTTTATAAACAAACCACGTAAAATACATCAACAACTGTACTCCATAAATCGGTTATAAATATAAATTGCTAGAAGAAATGTAAGCAAATGAATGCAAAATAGTATATATAATCAATTCCATATGATGTTTTTAATATGGTGACGCAGTTGAATGTGTAATATGCAACTATTATCTAAGTGAATCGTTTTAAAATGTGATTACTCCAAATATTAACCGTGTAAATTTCGATGTAAACAGCAGTACAAAGTGTCTCCCGTCAGGAAGGGACAACGAAACACCGCCAATTGAATGCCGCCAAATGAGCGCCGGGACAACTCAGGACCGAGACAACTCAGCACCAAAAAAAAAAAAAAAAAAAAAAAATGATTAAAAACTTAATTAGTGAATAGTTATTAATTATTTTAATGAAATAAATCGTAAAGTAATTTATTTTTAATAAAGTAAAAATATTCACTGATTAACGTTTTAATCCTTAATAAATTACTTTTATTCGGTTATAAAAAAAGTTATGCTTTTCTGGTGCTGAGTTGCCTCGGTCCTGAGTTGACCTGGCGCTCAGTCGGCGGTGTTCAGTTGTCTGCGCCCGTCTCCTCTTGGTGTAGCGTTTAGCAAGCTCGTAGATCATTCATCATAACTTCGACCCTAACTGGGTGCCAAAACTAAACTAAGCATAGTAAAGAAATAACAAATTAACATTAGTACAAAGTTACACTTTTTTTTTTTACTTTTGGGTTATATAAATATCTTAGTGACATAATATATATGTTGTGGTGTCCTCCCTCTAAAGAATCTATGTTAGACTCATCCGCCTACTATAAGATTAGTAGAACAGAAGCCTTCGGGGAATAGTGAATAGTTTGAGCGCTAGTTCATACGATACACTCTCACTAGTCGTGTAATATTCTTCTGGTGTACTTACTGTTTAATATACTATGTATCTGCATAACTGGTTTTTGTTATTACAATATATATAACTAATAATAAATTTTGTGCATAACCAGCTGCACAGCTGACTTACATGCACGATGCAATCGTCAGGGGGATGATTGAAAAATGACCGTTGTAAAAAAAATTAGCTCTGTTATTATCACCGCCGCTCAATATACGGTACGATTTTTATTTCAAACAGTGTGTATTACGTCTATCGTCTTGCGCATTCGAGAAGTCTTAATAGGGAAAATGTGCTCTCCAGCGGGGATCCAAACCCCCCGCCTGCCCTGTGTAGGGAAAGCATTGTTTAATCCGGAGGGCTTTACTACAGAGAACGTCACTATCCGGAAAGCCAAAAATCCATTAGTTCTTTAGAAATTGCTTTGTTTATGTTTCGGATAAGAAGCTGAACCGATATGGAGCTTTCGAGGAAGTGTACTTTTTAAAATGGAAAAGAGTAAGCAACATAACAGCGTTTGAAGTAATACCAATGTCATAATAAAAAATAAATTAATTAATTCTTTATATATATATATATATATATATATATATAATGCATTTAATGGCCGACAAGGTAGTTCTGTATGATTTTTATTATGTTTTTTTTTTGTGTGTGTGTAGATAAGATGTATTTGGGGATATAGAGTATGCAGAGATTATCGAACTGATTGTTCATTTAGGGTTTTTTCAGTTAATCTATTAGCCAATCCTGAAATTTTGGATTCCAAAGTTTTCATTACGACGATTCTTTTACGTGAATTTTTGCGACGAATTTTTTTTCTACGATAACAAATTTTTGTAACTTGGAAATAAATTTGAAAAAAATCGAAATTAATTGCGAAATCCTGCGAAAGTCACCATGAAATAAAAATAGTTGTTTGTACTGTAAGGACCTATGTACATACTTTTCTTTAAATAAAATGGCGACAGAAGAATTATTATTGAACTTTTAAAAGGTAAAATAAATGTTAAAGTAGCAATGAATTTTGAGTACTTTATTGTAGTCTATCAAATCTACTCCTCCTTACCTGTTGGGATGAAGGCCTAATCAAAAGGCCGCCGCAGGAGCTAGCTTAAATACCTCCCTACCGCTATTTTTTAAGCTAGTATATATATATATATATATATATATATATATATATATATATATATATATATATATATATATATATATATATATATATATATATATATATGAGTGATTAGATAAATAAAAGTATCAATGACATAATTCCCAAGTTGAGGTTTTACAGACACACAAATGCATTAACAAATATCTATTAATAAATTCAATAGATTTGTCTTATTCCGACTAGCGAATTTGTATCTTAGAAAATTCAAGTTGGAAGATGAGTCACTAAAATTTGTTGACCTTTTAACATTTGCTGAGATAATTATAAAAATATATTTAACACTATATACGTAAAACCTATTCACCTTGAAAGCAACATCCTCCAGTAATTTAATGGTCAAGGTGTTTCGTGCGTAGCAAGCAATTTTATAAATAATTATATATATATATATATATATATATATATATATATATATATATATATACAAAAAGACACACACACACAGTATATATACACATATATATATATATATATATATATATATATATATATATATGTGAATATATAAATATATATACTATGTGCATATATATATATATATATACTATGGGCATATATATATATATATATATATATATATATATATATATATATATATATATATATATATATATATGTGTGTATATATATATACTATGTGTGTGTATAAATATACCATGTATATATAAAAAATTATATACACATATATATATATGGTAAGAATATATATGAACATATGGTATGTGTATATATATTATATAAATTTTATATATATATATATATATATATATATATATATATGCACTCAATCTATATATGTGTATATATATATATATACTATATGTTTATATATATGGTATGCGTATATATATATTATATATTTTATATAATACACATATATATATATATATATATGTATATATATATGTATGGTAAGTATATATATATATATATATATATATATATATATATATATATATATATATATATATATATATTTTTATAAAAAAATTTATAACATAAGTATGTTATAAAATAGCCATTTTGTTTCAACACAAAGTGATGGTGTTGAAAAGAAAAAAATTTTCTTTCAACACATCATCTTGATAAGACACAGAGTGTGTTGGAAACAAATGGCTATTTTTAGTGATTTTATAACATACTTATGTTATAAATTTTTTTATAAAATAATTATATCTGCTCTACTTTGTATTGAGCACTCTTTTAAGAATAGTAATTGTTGGTTATTGAATTCATTCCGTGTACCAATTATATACTTTTGATATATATATATATATATATATATATATATATATATATATATATATATGTATATATATATATGTATGTATATATACTATATATATATATATATTTATAATATATATACATAGCACACACAAAAAACACACACATATATATATATATGGTATGTATATATATATATTCTGCATATATACATCATATATATATATATATACACTACATATATATATGGCATATATATACCATCTGTATATACATACTCTATATGGTCTGTATATATGTATATTCTATATGCATATGTATTATTTTATATGTAGCATATGTATATGATTCTATACATATTATTTATATATATGTATATATACATTATGTTTATATATATTATATACATATATTTCATATGTATATATTTATATATACAATATATATATATATATATAGTATATATATATATATATATATATACTATATATATAGTATATATATATGTATATACTGTATTTATTATATATATATATATATATATATATATATATATATATATATATATACTGGTTGCAATAGGTAAACTGTTTGTAAATTACGTAAAAAACTAAAATAATAGTGACACCTCATTTCAACATTGTTTTTGATTTTGTTGACTGCATTTTATATTAGAATTATCTGGCCACCCTTTGTGAAAATATTACACCATTGATGCCATTCACTCCCCCAGAAATTTGGAACGAGCATGTTGTAATGCTTTGCATTCGCCCGAAATGTTCAATACGAAAATTTCATTGTGTTTGGGTGTCAATCTGAGGATAGTTCAGAGGATTAGGAAAAATTTGCATGAGTCATAGTGATTACCAAGGTGTTTGCAATGATTTCTAATGATGGCGTATTTATGTCACCCTTCTTCTTTCCACAACTCAACGCTGAGTCCTATATTTATGCCTTGAATAGGTAGTGCTGCTCTGAGTCAAGAGGGTGGCTACTAGAGACCCAATGTCTGAGAACAGGACTCTGCACTATGCTAATCAAACTGAAGATCATCGACATGGCTGACAGAATATTGCTTCGACCACACCTCTACTTATATCTGGCCACCTAACTCCCCAGACTGAAACCCTATTGAATAATATGTGTGAGGCGCAGTTGAGCTAGAAATCAACAAAACATCTTTTAACACCGATGATGAATAGGAAGCAACATAATCAAGGAGACCGCGGTTAAAGCCAATGGCGATTTTATTGAATAACCTTATTCTTTAGTATTTCAAGAATTTTTGTGTAATTTTGTTAACTATATCTGTTAAAATGAGATATTAGTATTATTTTAATTTTTACCTAATTTAGATGACAATTTATCTATCGACCCTGAATATATGTATGTATATATATATATATATATATATATATATATATATATATATATATATATATATATATATATATATATATATATATATATATATATATATATAAGTATATATATATATATATATATATTTATGCCTATATATATATATATATATATATATATTTATGCCTATATATATATATATATTATATATATATATATATATATATATATATAGATATATATATATTTATGGCATGTATATATATATATTTATATTACGTATATATATATATATTATGTCTACATGTATATATATATATATATTATGTCTACATATGTACTATACATGTATATTATATATACTTATATACTATATTGCATATTATATATACATATATCCTATACATGCATATTATATATACATATATACTATACATGCATATTATATATCTATATATATATATATATATATATATATATGTATATATAAAAAGAAAAGAACAGTATATATATATATATATATATATATATATATATATATATATATATATATATATAAATATACTATATATATATATATAAATATATATATATATATATATATATATATATATATATATATATAAACTACGGCTGTGTTTGTAAAATAAATCTTTTATCATCATTAGACTATGAAATTATTGAAGTACATATTTATGCCTATCTATTTATTTTTTTTATCTTTATTAATTAATTGACATAGATATTTTTGTTTATTCTGAAATTTACTAGAATTTTAGTATTTTGGGCTTCCAATTTACAAACAGATACTGAAGAAAACATTGACCGGTATGAGTGTGAAGTTGGTCTAATGAATAGAAGAGAAGTAATACTCTGCTAAGCTGATTATAACTTCTCTTCTCCCGAGAGGAAATCATACCTTTTCCCACAGTATTTGCGCGTAAGTGTAGATAACAACCCCCACTGTAATTCGAACTTGCCTCTCCGATTTTATTATCCTAGCCACTATCCATTACACCACCTGCACACGCATATACCATGTTTTCTTCAGCATCCCTTTATAAATCAGAAGCCCAAAGCTAAGAAGAGTATTACGAGACAGGAAAGTTTCGTTGGAAACAAAGCAAAGTATATTGAACTGTTACGTGATATCTGTTCTCTTCTATGGCAGCGAATGCTGGGCAATCTCCTCAAAGATGAAGAAACTCGAGACAACAGAAATGTGGTTCTACAGAAGGATGCTAAGTATACCATGGATTGAACGTGTGAGTAACGACGAGGTTTTGGAGAGAATGGAAACAAAGAAAGTTATACTTAACATCAGGAAGAGGCAGTTGAAATTTCTGGGACACTTAATGAGGTAGAAGAAGTTGGAAAATCTGATACTCACAGGACGGAGAAAGGGACAGGGGAAAGCAACGCGTGACATACTTAATTCGCTTGAGAAATTGGATGTCAGAATAGAGTCTGGGAGAAAAAACAAAAGGACAAAACTTATTAAGAGCTACAAGGGATAGGAGGAGGTGGAGGGCTATGATCCCCTACGTTCTGAAGGGAAACGGCATATAAATGAAGAAAGAAGAGAAGTAAGGAGCACTAAGTAAAGATTGAATTTAATTATTATTAATGACCTACAAGTTTAGACTCTAATCATTACTCCACGACGAGGCGCAAAACGTGTAATAGATTACTTACTAAACTTAATCATTGCAAAAAAATTCTAACAATAACATCATCATCATCAACAACAGCAATAATAATAATAATAATAATAATAATAATAGTAACAGTCTTGATAAGAACACCTACACACTAAAAAGAACTTTATCCATGTAACGCTAGTGATGTTATGGGAGTTAGAAAAACAAATCATGACATTTAGCCATAACAACACATCACTACCTGCCTTAGGCCTTCCCGCAGACTTGGTAGGTAGTGTAGCCATAGCAGAAATCGAAATATAATAATAATAATAATAATAATAATAATTGTAAGTTGCCGGACCTTACTCAGTAGGTCATGTGCACCAGAGGCTGACGCGCTGTGCCTCTCTGTTCATAAGCGGGATTAATGGAGGAGAATCATGGCCGGGTGTCAATGTTATGGCTTTTTTTTAAAGTTTGAAATAATAGAGAGGAGGCAAGGAAATTTGGAAATCATATCTAAAAGACATCTTCAATCGCAGACCGTCTGAGCGGAGTTCAAGGTTATGCGTTGTTTTTATTTAAAACCTGTCACTATATGATGCATATGCCTGGTATATGCATATCAGTATGGATGTCATGATTATACTGGGCTTCAATATTTGTACGCCAGCGTCACTTTGTTGGCGTACGGCTCTCTCGATCAATACTAATGCGAATACTATGCCCTTATGCTACATCAGGGATAGTTCTCGTCGCTTCTGATCTTAATTGATTGGAGGTGAAAATATGTACAGGTTTTGTCTTGCTGTATTTAGATGAGTTATCGTAAATATCTCATTCAGTGCCACAGATATTCATGTCAGTTGTCTGACCATAACCAGTTGGGCATAATCCCAAAAGATTGATGCATTGTGCAGGTCTTTTTATGAGCAGTATAATCCAATATTCTGATGTGCTCCTCTCAATAATAATAATAATAATAATCAAAATACAAGTACCTTGAAATAGAAATCTCGAAAATGTGGCATATGGTAACATCAACAATTCCTGTTGTAGTTGGAGCCCTAGGACTGGTTGGAAAAGATTGCAGTTGACTAATTGAAGGGATTCCTGGAAGTCCATGCCTCAAGGAGATACAAAAAATTTTCTGACAGGTACAGCCCACACTTTACGAAGGGCTTTATCTATGTAATATTTATTTATTTTATTTTTTTTATCAGTGTAAAATGTCATGATGCCATTTCTAACCTTAGGTCCTTGGGCGGGACCCGGAAAGTAATGTGTAAACGCCAGAAATCAAAGAAAATAATAATAATAATAATAAACATTTTCTTTTATTAATTTAAAGAAATAGATTTGTACTCATATCCTCTAGAGCGGTAGTTCTCAACCGGGGTCCACGTGACCTTACTGAGATCCATTAATAGGAGTTCACAATAATATTTGAGCGGTCCATAGAGCAATTACACATCGGAATGGTTGTTACAACTGAGAAATGAAATTTCTACAGTGATCTACGCCATATTGAAATACTAGAAATAGAAAAAAAAATACATCTCTAAAACTAGCAGAAAACGAGATCAAGCAATGTAAGTTAGCGTCCCTTTTATTCTACCGGATGTTTTGATCGTAAAAGTTGAATTAAAAACTGAGAAGGATATAGAAAGAAAGGATTATATAAACATTATAATTTATTATATAAATTAATTTAATATAATAATATTAATAAAATATTAATATAAATTAATATAGTAATGAACTCAACATTGTGAAAAGGGGTGATCAACTATCATTGACATTGATCGAGCTGAATATAAAAAAGTTGCAGAGCAGCATCAACCACAGGTATCTCATTAAATAAATCTGCACTTTTTTAAAATTTATTAATTACTCACATATTTTAAAATGGCTATTTATGAGTTATTTTACTAGTGTACATAAATGTTCCATAGAATTTTGTTGTTAAATACAAGTTTATTTTTATTACATTAGTTTTACTTTAAAATAAAGCATATACATTTAATATTTCTATAAAACAATTCCTAAACTTATGTATTAGTAAAAAATAAAATAAGCTTTTTTTTTCATCGAATGGCTATGGGGGTCCACAAAAAAATAACAGTAAAAGTGTTCCACGATTAAAAAAAAAAAAAAAACGGTTGACAAACATTGTTCTAGAGGATGACACCTTACCGATTGGGTCACGGAGATCAATCAGTACCTCAAATTCAAATTTTGTCATTTCATTCCTCTATATTGATCTCATTCTTTACTTTATTTTATTCTAATGCCTCGGCCAACTTAACCTTCAGCCTTCTCTGAGAGTCAAACAGAAAGAGTGGTCTAAACCTCAATGAAACAAAATATCGGCGAAAAAGCAAAAAAAAAAAAAAAAAATTTAATAATACCGGCCGGCTCTACTCATTCCCAACAGCTATACAGTCTCTCATTCTCTGTGGACTGTACATCTGAAGAATGATAATGGTAATATCAGTCGTTTCCTTATAAGGAAACATTTGGTATTCATTGAACGAACAGTCAGTTATCTTTCTACTAAAACAATTTTCCAAGAAAATAGTTAACTCCACTGTTATCGCTCTTTCCAACATTGACAGGGCTTCCTTCTTAACCTTTTGCTTGAAATACTGTCGAATGTCAACATCCTGATTATGTCATTATTTTATCTTCGAGTTACATGTAATAACTATTTTAGTTGTTGCTACTGTTGAAAGTCCTCAAGTAAGGTGGTTCCTGTTATTTGGTACAGTTCTTTGTGATTCTATAGCGCAAAACAGATTTGCCGAAACGTTGTTCTAACGATCAAAGTGGCACCAAGAATAAGTTCAGCGATTCAACTACTGATGAAAATGTATTAAAGATTTGATCATAAGAAAATACGACGGATCATCTTTTGAGTTTGATGTGTATATAGGGAGAACGCGATAAGTGATAAAATAAATTATCACTTTCCTAATTACTGTCGAATTGATGCTGAAATTAGGCCTTTGTAATAAGTACACTTTATCGTTATTTTACGGTATTTTCAAACTAAACAACCGACACATAACTATTTACAAAATGCAATGTCGTGTATTATATTAAATAAGACTCCAACCTACACTGATATCCTTCCGTTAATTTGAGTCTTACCATGAAAATGTTCGCCTGTACTTCAGTAGCGTCTGTCCTCCCAACCCACCTGACATTCATATGAATCACATTAGTTTCCACTTCCGGCTTTAGGAGAAGCCGATGAAAAGCACACTGGAATGTCCGGAAAGTACACGAAATTGTTTACTTACGTTTGTAATTCAATAAACTTTACACAGCCGCCGTTAAAATGTTTTGCGGACACGAAACGATCCGTTTTAGCTGATAATTCACTTTTCTAAATGAAGTTAGGATTTCTTCTTGATTAATAATTTATGGAGAAATAATATTCTTTGCTCCAAATTAATTTGCTTGCTAATTCTGATGTCTCCTTTGTTTTCCTTCTCTATAAAAGAACTCATTACTTAACTCTGAGAATGTTCATACTTCTAAGTGTACCTTCTTAATATATTATCGAAAAAATTATCAGTTGCTGACCAATCATGTAAATGAGTTTTGTTTGCTTCTTATAAATACAGAGGTGTATAATCAGATCTAGTAAATAGTGCCTGTCAAATGCGTCAACAGATCTCAGCATTTTTCTTGGAATTATAACGTAGAACATATTAGCCCACAAATGCCTTACTAATTATAGAATTTACATTATAATTGTTTGCAAATAAATAAATGAAACTCCTCCGTAATCAGCAAAATTTCAACTACATCTGAGATTTAAAGTTAGCTTTACGTGTACTTCTAATCCCTAGTGTGAAGAGGTCTAGTGATTTTTGAGCATGCATGCACTTGTGAGAAAGTGAGGAAATGTTCGTAATAGAAGGAAAGAAAAGCGATAATATTAATACTTTTTTCTTTGCATAAAATAATGAGACCCGTGAAATAACAATACGATTATTTTGCCAAAACCGTTTCAATATAAAAATCTTCAATAAATGTACATATTAAAAAAAAATAAAAGTATTGTTATTTAACTTCTGGCGTTACTTACTGGTATTCAGCAATTAGAATATTTTTCTTTTCTTTTTTTTTCTTATTTCAATACTTATTCTCTTTTTTCAGTTTTATTGTGACAAACACAGAAACTGGGTCATTACTATAGAGCCAGAATGGTGACTCCCAACATACTTTTTTTTATTAAGTTGCACATAAAACTGAAAATTGTCTTATCCTTCAAGTTAGAACATTTTAACGGTATTGTGCTAACAAAACTCATGCTATGATACACCGTTTTTGTCGTGCTGCAGTAACAGACAAATATATCCATAAACAGAAATCGGGTCATTGTAATACTGACTTAACAAGTTAAAAGGGAATTAAGTGTGTGTGTGTGTGTGTGTGTGTGTGTGTGTGTGTGTGTGTGTGTCGGTAGTGGGTAGGTAATGCAATGGTTAACAGCTCGGAACGAGAAATCGTGGTCTCAAATTCGTTACACTTTCGCTGGTATACCCTTGGGAAGAATATGAAACTACCACTCCTCCCCACCAGCTATAGGTTAAATAGTAGGACAGTAGCTTATTCAGCCTTAGTCAGCAACGTCTCTAGGAAAAGGTTTGCTGATTTCATGGCACACTATGTGCCCGAATCCAGTTGTTCCGAAAAATGTTAAAGATTCTTGCTGTTCTATTGGAAACTCAGACATTAAAGACGGCGAGAGAGTCCATCAAATAATAATAATGATTAGTTAAAAGTTCCGGTTGATGTAGCTACAAGCGTTCGATTCATATACAGAGTAATACTTAACTGTACATATAATAAAGGCTTACGGTCATATCACAGTGAAACACCAGTTCTCGTAAGATCACCGAAGTTAAGCAACGTCAAAACTGGTCAGTACCTAAATGGGTGACTGCTTGGGAATACCAGTTGCTGTAAGCTTGGATGTGTGCATGGTGTAATGGATATAAAGTCGGAAGTGGAAATCGGAGAGCCGAGTTCCAATTCCAGTCGAGTTCGCTATATTCATTTACTAGCAAATAACCTTGGTAAACGTATGTATCCACCTCTTCTCCTTCCAGCTATGGATTAAATAGTAGAATTTGTATCAGTCAATTTTTATTATCTCTCCAAAATTCTTACAACCTAAAAATATTTTCAGGCTTTATATAACCTGCAAAAGGTTGATAAACCGTAAAAAACAAATTAATCAATTAATATGATAAAAGTGTGGCGACGCAATAAAAATCGTATTTAAATCACAGTTTCATACCTTACCGTTGCGCAATGGTTAATGGACTAGTTTCTCAGATCAGTTCGCTGATATTTCAAGTTCGAGCTCATTGGAAGCTATATTATCGCAGCTTTTTGCTACATTAAGCTAAGTGTACAAAGGCGCATTAGAAATAAGTGCATTTGTGTTATGCGGTGTGCGTGTGCGTGTGCGTGATACATAGCACTTTCACGTATTCTAATATAAAATTAGAATAACACGTGTGTTTACATTCATACTGTGTAAACGTGTCATTAACATCTTCCTAAAATAAATAAATAAATAAACACAACCTCATCTTAGCCATTAATTATTAATAATTACCGCTTTATTTCATCATGGCGTTTTGTCATAACAAAGAAGATTTCTCGCCAGAGAAACAAACTCACGCGTTTGCAACCCACATGGCATTAACTGATGGGACAGCAAGTACAAAGGGCGTGGCGACACGCCCTGCCTCAAACCTTCAATAATCAGTAACCAATGCAAGATTGGCTACGACCGCATTCAAAGCAAAACCCCAAATAAAAGTTGATTTCTATTCGATGTTCTTTACATACACACAGAGCAAAAAAAAAAAAAAAAAAAAAAAATGCCTACTCTTTTTACTTCTGTTTTGGTAAAGCTATTTCGATTGCAATTCAAAAGATGCTCCCGTAAACGGATAACTTTTGGTTATTACCTGTATAGAGCGAGTCAAAATCAACACAAAGATTCTGAGAAATGCTCACTATTCAAAATAAAGCAACACTATTTATACATAATTTGAAATTTGCCATATTTATGCGAGAAGATATCGCTCTAGATATCGGGTGCCACGCATTTGTAAACAATGTGGACATAAAATCAACCCTACATGATGACTTGCACTTTGTTTTTCTTATATATATATATATATATATATATATATATATATATATATATATGAACACACAGACACACACACAGACACACAGAAGACACACACACACACACACACACACACACACACATATATATATATATATATATTTATATGAGAGAGAGAAGAACATTGAGGTTACATGACAATAAGGAAGATGGTGTTTGTGTCATTTTTTATAAGTGCCATATTTATGCTTACTTCATTGGAAATTTTAATTAAAATTGCCTGCTAGTAAACCGACCACAAGTAGTGAAGTAAAACTCACAATATCTCAGCCCCCATGTCGCGGAAAACTGATTGATGTATGTTTGAGTGTGAGTGTGTGTGTGTGTGCATGTGTGTGTGTGTGTGTGTGTGTGCGTGTATGAATGAGTGAGAAAGAGATAGTTATTTAAAAGGTAGTATATATATATATATATATATATATATATATATATATATATATATATCCTAGTGTAAGGTGGGTTAATTTCAATATCCAAACATTATATTTTTTAAAAGTGTTCAATACAGAGTAGAGCATAATAATATTCATTAACAGTTGTAACAAAAACATGATTGTTTATTCACCAGTTAATCGTCACTGCCTGAAGAAGCACCTATGAAAGTGCCGAAACATGATTGCATTTATGTAGAGGTTTTTAACATGCTTTTCTTATATTTGTTAATAAATATTATATAACATTTTCGCATCGATTGTCCGATATTTTTATTCTTATTGTTATCCGCAATGCTTTTTTTAAAAATTTTATTTTGAAATTGTGGTGTTCGTTACATCCATTTATGCGCATATACCATTAGGAGAGGTTATGAATCCACAAATTTTCCCCCAGCTATGGGTTGAATAGCAGGACAGAGTGGTTGACAACCTGTCTACCGCAGAAAGAAACAGCAACCTACTGCCTCGCCGGTCATCAATCGAAAGAGACATGATCGTCCAAGCGTTTATCACGTATGGCACTTAACTGACTGACGAGAGATCTTGCACTACTGTGGCAATATCTCATCTTCTATTTCTTTTTTTTTTATCAGGTGGGAGGAGGAAGTGGGTGTGTAGAGGAGGCGATATAAAATATATTTTACACTCACATACTTTACCTCTTTCATTCGCTTGGCAACTGTTTTGTTTCTTTCATAACAAAAGTAACAAATTACAAAAGAAATCAATAGATTAATTGAATGTTTTCGCTGATTTGGCTCAGAAAGCCAGCAAGGAAAATGAAATCCGATAAATTATATAAAGAAGGCAATCTAAAAGATATCCTTATAAAATAATATCATTGAATTTTTTTATTGGAATTGCTGCTTATTCCCAATAAAAAGAAAAGGTAATATCGTTATTTTTATTTAATTCGGTTGTAATGATTCATAATCGACGTTAATCAACAATTTTCAGGGATGATTCAAACAAAGACACAATCATAGATTTGTGGTTATCCATTTATGGTGTGGGATTTCTGGAAACGGAAGTCTTAAGCAGATAGCGTTCATTGTAAACTTTTGTAAAAATGTTCAGAAAAAGGAAAAGAAAAATTGAAATCTAACGAAATATTGAAAAAGAAGGAAAAGTGTAGAGTGCAAAAGAAAGATGCAAAGAGGAAAAACGAGGCGAAAAGAGAAAAAAAAAGAAGGAAAAAAGGAAAGGAAAGGAAAAAAGAGAAGAAGAAAAAGGAAGGAAAAATCATAACGGAAAAAAGCGGACATAAACAGAAAAGTAAAGTCAAAATAAATAAAAAGAGATACGAATGAAAGAAAGAAAAGAAACGAAAAAGAAAGCAGAAAACATGAAATGGGAAGAAAGAAGAGGTGTGCAAAGAAAAGTTTAAAGAAAAGAGAAAAAGAATACAGAGGAAAAAAGGAAAGAGAAAAGTTTGAAAAAAAGGGAAAAGAAAAAAAGAATGGAAAAAGAAAGAAAAAAGGAAAAAAGGAAAAAGAAAAAGTACAAAGAAAAAGGAAAGAGAAAACAGAAAGTAAAAAGTAGAAAGATAAGCAAAAAGAAAAAAAGTAAGATAAAAAATTAATCCAAAAGATCTACAACTGAGAAAAGTGAATGGTGACTGGATTAAAGAAGAAAGAAGGGAATAGGTAAACAAAAAATGGCTGTTGTTAATACAAGAAGTCTTAAAATGGAATTGATCCGATTGCATGCAAATAGAAGTTATCGCTTCACCGCTTTTATTTGATCAAATGATATCAACTGAGCCACTGAAATTGAATCATGTGTAACGTGTATCAAAGACATTAAAAACATTATTGGACACTTGGAAAGTTTGATCATTTCAATCACAGCTTCAAATAATTCATTCATATGATTTTCTTAGTCTGACTTTTGTTATAATATTTTGATTGTTGTGTCATTTACTGATAACATTGAGCAAACGAATCGTTTATATGTAAGCGCACTGACAATATAATGTTGAAATTAGATTATCTTCGAACATTCTATCACCTGAAAACAGGTGGAGATCAAAAAGAGCAATAAAGCACCAATAAAAATTGTACATGATACTCTCCACAAAATAATGAACTTAAATTATTTACGTTTAGTTATAAAGTTAATGATCATGCATACATTTTTACGAAACACATATTTATTTCATGTTCATAAATAATGCACGGGAAGATTGCGTTGTGCTTGAAAATCCGAGTCGTGCTACCGGTGAGGAAAACACACACACACACACACACACACACACACACACACACACACACACACATATATATATATATATATAATTTACTAGCAGTAGAGCCCGGCGTTGCCCGGAGATGTAACAGTAAGAGATAGATCAAGTATCGACCATCATAAAGACTGAAAAATAAAATTGACAAAGATTATTGTTTAAGGTTGACGGACACGCATGTCTTAATTAGGTATGTTTTTTTTTTTTTACGAATTGGTCAAACCCAAACTCAAACAAAAACATTGTTTTCAATCGTTATGAGTCTACCGATTGAATAGAATTTTATTATAAACAATTGTCTTGAAAATGGCATTTTTAAAGCATTCTGAATGTAAAAATAAAAAAAAGTGTGCAAGACAATACCTGCCAAAAAAAAGTGAAGTTTTGATAAATCGGTTGAAAAATGTAGGAAATCCGATCCCATATATAAACGAACACACACACACACACACACACACACACACACACACACACACACACACACACACACACAACCTGGGTTTTATAATAAGTATAACTCGATATGAGTTGTCCACCTTTCATTCTCGCGATGCCTCTTAATCGTGTTTTCAAATTGATTTCGTGCAAAAACAATTGTGTTTTCCAATTTTGGGGCGCTGTCAGAACCACCGCAAGGTAATTTTACGTTGTCCTGTGAAGTTTTGTTGAAATCGGTTGAAAAATGTAGGAAATCCGATCCAATATATCAACACACACACACACACACACACACACACACACACACACACAACCTGGGTTTTATAATAAGTATGATTTTCTTCTATTAGTCTACTATATCTCTATGTATATATTTATTTAATACGTTACAGATATTTCTGATTTTTGTCTGCAAAAACTATTTTGTTGTATTACTATTATGTCCCAGTAAGCAGTCACAACGCTAAATGGCAGTGTCTTTTTGTGATCAAAATATTGGACTATACGAAAATGCTTACGAAGGCCAAAAGTGAAATGACCGATTTCATGAAAAAGTACATAAATAGTAATTAGGAAAATATATTTAAAAGATTCGTATAGTATTAATACATAGAAAAATTAGTTTTCTAAAATATCTCAGTCATTTATAAAATATTTTCTCTGTGTTTACTATTATTACTTAGGAAAACTTTGTGTTTTTGATAGATCGATTCGATTAACACATTAGTTATCTCCCTTGAAAATAAGCACAATAATTTTTACAAACTAAAATCCTTGAATTTACCTTGTTAAAGTCCTTCAGAGGACGAAACGCATCGGCGTTTGCTTTCTTTTTTGGCTAATGTTCACCCAATACAAGGCCCAAGGGTCTCTCAAGGTAAAGTCTTACTGCGTGCAGTTCTATTAGCGTAAGAAAGAGTAAGATACCAGGAAAGATAGACAGCTAATTGTAGATTTAATTACCGAATAAAATTTCAGACTTTAAGAGTATAGAGCTGAAGTAGACATTAGAAGGGATTGGAAACCCAATACTAAACAGGCAACAAGGGTTAAACCTCTACTCCTGTTCAAAAGGGGAGGCGTATGAACCGGACGGTAGACAAACCGATCTACTCCTATTTTTTAAGGTAAGTTTCCCTTTTGTCTTTATTCGTATACTTACAACGTAAATATCAATAGTAAAGGCAATTTGAAGGAACATCTTCATACTTTATAATATTAGGTTGGTGCAAAATAATGACGTAATAATGTCGTTTTTTGACGTTAAAAAATACGTCAAAAAACGACATTATTACGTCATTATTTTTGCACCAACCTAATAATAGAATTGGCAACGATACTGTCAGATAGCATTTTTCAAAAAGCGGGAAGAAAGGACAACCTGACTAATGTAAGAATACAGAATGTATGGTTGTCAGGAGGAGGAGGAGGAGGAGGAGCTCAGGATGCGAGCTACGAATTGGAAATGTCAAGATCAAACAAGTACAGAAATTTAGATAACTGGGAAATGTTTTAAAAGACGACGGAATATGTGATAAAAGCTCGGTGTAAATGAATGCCAGTTCCATCATCGGACAATCAGTTTAATAAACCACATAACAAAAGTTATCATCCGGATTCTGATTAATAGAACGCGTAACAGAATTAAACCGCAAGTAGGGTGAAGACTTCGTTAAAGACACCAAAAACAAAGAAATAAAATCTTTATGATCAGAATGATATTAGAGAGAGCAATACAAATGCAAAATGATGCATGCCTATGTTTCATGGACTATGCAAAAGCATTTGAATAGTTACGACACAAAGATCTGTTTTAATTTCTAGAAAAACTTGATTTATTTGAGAACGATATTAGAATAACCAGAATATTTACTAGAGGTAAGCCGTCTACATACAGATAGAAAATGAATTAAGCAAGTAAACAAAAAATAGAAAGGGGCGTAAGACAAGGATGCATCTTTCTCACTGGATTTATTCAATCTATATAATTAGACCATCCTAAGAGAACTAGAAGTCCTACCAGGATTTATTATTGGTAGGAAAAATCTTAAGAACATATGATCCGCTGAAAACAACAAGAATATCTAGAAAAGTTAGTAAAGGACAGCGAGAAGAAAGGTCTAAGCATAAATTGTAAAAAAAAAAAAAAAGCATATATGGTCGTAAGCAAAAGGGACAGCACAGGATGCGAACTACTAATTAGAGATGTCAAAATGAAGCTAATACAAACATTAAAATATCTGTGAAGTGTGAAACCGAAATCTGAAGAAGCATTTAATAGCAAGAGATATCTTCCAAAAACTATGTAGAGTATTAAGAAAAAGGAATTTTTTTTTATTAGAAACAAAGAACAAAACGCTGAATTGATACGTAATATCAGTTCTCCTATATTGCAGTGGATGCTGGGCTGGATAATTTCCTCACAGATGAAAAAGAGACTTGCAGCAACAGAGATGCGATACGACAGAAGGATGCTGAGAATAACATGGACGGTGCATGTGAGTAACGAAGAAGTAGGAAACGAGAACCACAATGGACGCCTAGAATCAAAAAGAGTTTATTTCTGATACATATGAAAAGGATGAAAGGGCTTGGAAAATTTAACACTCACAGGACATATTGAAGACAAGAGAGACAGGGAAGCCGTGAATAACCTACCTAACTTGTGGAGAGACATGATCGCTTACATCCTGAAATGACGTGACGCATAGAAGAAGAAAAAGAAGATATAAAAATTGCTGATGGCATATTAATCATTTGGTTGCATAACCGGAAGAAGATACGGTTGCCTGTGACAGTTCAGACAAGAGAAACTCGGCGGCACTCATTTCCTCTCAAAGTATGGAGCTGCGTATAACATTGTACTATTTGCATGGGAGAATTGAATTCGTGTGTGTTTATTATATTGGGTTGTCCAAAAAATTCGTTCGGTAAATTTTCTATTTAATAAAGCAAACAAACATTCTGGCCAACACAATATATATGGTGATTTTCTAAACGTAGTTTAGATGTGGCACAAGGCCGACAGTATTCAGTCGTAATTGATCTAGCGAAACAAGCTTACTAACCATTGTACCACGTTGAACTACCCTGCCTATTCAATATATATGTGTAGATTAGTAAATCAGTAGCTTCATACATACTTGGGTGTGAAAATTTCCCTAATAATGTTTGATCTATATATGGTTAATATTCTCCATTAAATTCACTTCGGTGAGGAAAGACACGATTGTGTTGTAAAAAATGCATTTTTTTTAGGCTAAACAAATAAACACATGTACAAATGAATGCACATTAATTAAATTATATACGAAGCGGAGTTGACAAATACACAGTCTAACACATTTCTCAAAATCTAGACAAATGACCAAACATTAGAATTTTATTTACACTATTTACATTGCTGTCCTCATCTTTATTGTCACATTCACAACATGAAGGTGACAATAAAGATGAGGACAGCCGTTGTAGATTCAGGCTTTTTTCAGGTGATATTGTTTGAATTTCGAATCGAACCAAGAATAGTCAATCTGTATGTTGGCGTTTCTGAAGATTGGTCTAGTCGTGTTTGTGTATCCATTCTTCCCATGTTTATTTCCTGAAATGGGCTGACATATAACCTTCACATTCGTGAGTCGCTCAGTAAAGTCACGGAGAATCTGTTCTATTCCCCCACCCCCCGGTTTTAAATATCGTGACAAGGACTGGCAAAGGTGAAGTTCTTTTCCCCACAATTTGTTTTTGCTCTGCCGTTCATTGATGAGAATTGCAATTCAAACAGATATCACCTGAAAAAGGCCGGAGCGTACAACGACCGAAACGTTGTGAACGTGACAATAAAGATAAGTACAAAAGTCCGAACAATGTAAATAGTGTAAATAATTACAATACCTCATCTCACAAATATTGACAGATTAGAATTTTATTTTAAAGGGCTTCTTGGTGGGGCTGAGAACTTTTCAGAACTCCCTCGTAGATATTTAATTTATTAAGCTTAACTTATTGTGGCTCAATTTCACAGTTGCAAGAGAGAATTTGAATGACTCTTTTTATGTATATTTAATTTTGGAGATGGATGTTGGACAATCTAGCCACAGATAAAGAGACTTGAAGCGACTGATATATGGTTCTACTGATGGACGCTGGGATTACCATGGACTGATTATGTGAGCAAAGGAAGTTTTAAGAAAAATAGGAAATAAAAGGATATTTCTTGTTGCCTAGCGCTCATTATGTACAACGCTGTAAGCATTTGACCATAGATCACATGGTGACCAAAATTGTTGCAGCGAATATGTTAAATGTTTCTAAATAGCAAAGGAAAGCGAAAAGGACTAAACATCAATTCCAAGAAAAATGAAGGCATGGTTGTTAGCAAAAGAAACAGACCAACATGCAAATTACAAATTGGAGATACCAAAATCAAAAACTACAACAATTTAAATATCTGGTGTCTTAACAGAGGATAGAAAGTGTAACACCGAAATCCGAAGGCGCATTGGACGAATGAAAGTTACCTTTTAAAAGCTAAGCAAAGTATTAAGAGACACGAAAATTTTGTTAAAAACAAAGAAAAGAGTACTGAACTATTACGAAATATCAGTCCTCCTGTATAGCTATGAATGCTTAACAATTTCCTCACAGATAAAGACGAGTCTTGAGACAGCAGAAATGTCGTTCTATAGAAGGATGCTGAGAATACAATAGACCGAACATGTGATTAACGACAAAGTTTTATAGGAAATGGAAACAAAAAGGACACTTATACTTAACATCAGGAAGAGACTGTTGAACCTTTTCGGGTCACATAATGAAGAAAGAAGTCTTGGAAAATTTGATACTCACAGGACAGATTAGAGGCAAGTGGAACGGATGTAAACAAAGCATAACCTACCTAGGGAGTATGAGTGAATGCTTGGCGAAACAAGGTTTAGGAGCAATAAAAAACACTAAATATATTATGAGCGACAAATGACAGGAAATTGTGGAGAGCTATGATCGTTAAAGTTTTAAGGAAAGTGGAAATAATAAAAAAAAAGGAAATAAAACCAATGTTTTTAATTTTAAATAAACGGGCTGGAATGATTAATTAATTTATTTACTTGAGAAAAAATTCGCTCAGTATATTTTGACCAAGCCTTTTGATAAATATTTTGGAGATTTCTGCCCAATCCTTAATTTAGCCTGTAAGCATCCGAAGACGAAACGTTTGATCAATGAAAACGATAGAAAAATTATGTTAAAAAAAATCTATGCACACCGGCTATTTGAAACCCATCTGTATGCACATATCCACAATTTAGCGAGGGGTGAATATCTATTGATTTGCGTGTAGTGAGATTCACACTACATAGACGCAATTTATTTTATGCATCGCTAAATATTTTTTATACTAACAAGCAATACGTTTTATCTGTTTGGTTCTTAATTGCAAATATATACATTTATTTTTAAAAGAAGATTTTAAAAAAATCGTATTTGCCCGTCGATAAGACGCAATTTTTTAAAAAAATCGGTATCACTTCAAGGAAGGCGGTTAAACCACTAAAATGCAAGGGGTTACATGGTGTGGAAGAATTAGGAACAGAAACATTAATCGTGGTCAGAAGAAAGAGAAGGTAGTAATAAGGTCGGACAGTAGATATCGATTGATATTGCATTCAAATTTTTGTAGATTGAAGTTGACTGGAAAACATGGAGCCGGAATGGAGTTCTAAATAATTACAAAAAAACATTGTTTTTAATGCGTTAAGACTATTCTATTTAGGTCCAAAGCCTTGGA
Organism: Acanthosepion pharaonis; assembly: GCA_903632075.3. Taxonomy (NCBI): domain Eukaryota; kingdom Metazoa; phylum Mollusca; class Cephalopoda; order Sepiida; family Sepiidae; genus Acanthosepion; species Acanthosepion pharaonis. Next base: position 2,094,729 of record CAHIKZ030000335.1, on the reverse strand, counting down.
TCTGCCCGATCCCCAGAGGTTATGGAGTCAGTTAGACTTTCCGACCGAGTAACATACCTCATAATATTAAGCGTGAAGGAGTTCAGAAAAGGAGTGTGTGTGTGAGAGAGAGAAAGAGGGAGAGAGAGAGAGAGGGGGAGAGAGAGAGAGGGAGAGAGAGAGGGAGAGAGAGAGGGAGCGAGATTAAGTGTGAATGAGGAAAGATATGCCGCTAAAAAAAACAAAAAAAAAGACAACCTAACGAAAACACTTAAATTGCTAAAATTTAACACATTTTAGAACGACTAAATTTTAAAAATAATTAATTAAATCATTTTAAGTTTAATGTTATATTACAACGCTTTTTAAATGTTGTCATATGGTAAGGGTTGTCTTTTTTAAGCATAGAAACGAAGTAAAATTCGTTTGGAAGCTAACGTTCTCCATGTAATAGTAACAGTCGGTTACTGACTTCCTGAGTACACCCGTTGCTAGGATGACTAACCAATCCCTGTTGCAGACGCCTGCTCGTGTTACAGCTTCTAGGAGAGAGAGCGAGAGCATAATCTGGCATGAACAAAGCCAGTAGGCTCAAACCCACTGTCATGATGACTTTTTAGTTCCTGTTGGAATAATAGTCAACAGTTTCTGAACAGTCCCGTATACCCAATTTAATTCAGAAGGTTCGGGTCAACCGTAGTATGTTGTGTCTGACCACACTGCCGTACCTCCCATCAAGAAGAAGTCACCACCCAGACAAATCAGCCCGGGTCTCGGGCTCGGAAATTGAACTTCCGAACCACTCGGCCACGGTTTTATATGATCCTATTTTTTTTAATCATTTTACCCCAAGAAAGGAGATAATACCACTAAGATGCAAGGGGTTAATTGGGGTGAAAGAGAATGAGATTTTAGAAGGAATCGGAAATTCAATTCTAAACAGGAAACAAAGGGTAAACCACTACTCCTACTAAAAAAATGGAGGAGTGTGAACTGGACGATAGACGAAACTATCTACTCCTATTAGACAAACCTATCTGAATTCAATAGATTCATTTGACCTTGATGAACGTTATATCTGCAAAACTTGAAGTTAATAACGAACTTTTCCCTATATATATGGCGGAAGGTGATAAAAATATAATTTTAAGATGTAGTATATTTATGGATAAGGGAAGCAAAATTGAGTAATGGATAGCGGCTCGGACTGAAGGATTCCAGTCGATGCCATTACATTCACTTACGTTACTTGGGAAAGGGTAAATAGCAGGGAGACTAGGTTCTATAGACTTTGGTGGCAACCGGTCTAAGAGAATTCTGAATTCAAAACTGTCCTGGAGAGCGCTGGGATACGTCAGGCTATCTTGCCAAAGAAACACCACTTCTACTGCTGCTGCTGCAGTACATGTGGTGACCCTACCAACCTGATGGGTCACGGCATTGGCGATCAATTGCAACCGCGATATTTATGGATAAAAGTGCTCAATATCGGGGATAGAGCGTATGTAAATTTAAAGGTAGACACTGAAGTGAACACCGTGCGGCGACATTGTATTTCTTGCTTGAACCCATCTTATGTATCTTATATATATCTATATATCTATATCTATATCTATATCTATATATATATATATATATATATATATATAAAAAAAAAGAAAGAAAGTGTGTGTTTGTGTGTGTGAGAGAGAGAGAAAGAGAGAGAGAGAGAGAAAGAGAGAGAGAGAGAGAGAGAGAGAGAGAGAGAGAGAGAGAGATCCGGGCTTGCTGGTTGTAACGTAAGTCAGAGTGGCAGATGGTGATACATTGAAATTTTTATGGGGTGAAATTAATATAAAAAGTTTTTAGACCAAAAGTAAGATAAAATAGAGGAGACAGTAAAAAAATATTTGAGTATGCCTTTTCATTATTTTTTCGTATATGAAATTAAATCATGTTTGTGTAATATTTAAATGAAAAAGAAATGGAAGAGCAATGAACATTGGCAGGGATAAGGGAGGAAAAAGTGAAGATACGGGCTAATAGTGAGAGAAGAGTAGAGACATTAGATTAGGGCTAATCGGAGTTTTGAATATGAACCCAGATAACTATGGATGAAAAGCAGAAATGTTAAGCTGAATAGATCGGGTGTCGGGATAATTTCGGTAAATAACAAGCCAAAAAAATGTCCTCGTACACATGTCTTATCTGATGCCAAAGACGGTATTTTAGTTATATGTAGATAAAATTTAGCAAATGTGTTACGCGTTGATATTTAATTTTAGTGGTAAATGATTAAAGTTGGAACTTGCCTAGTCAGAACCTGACCCCTCATTAAATATTAACATAGATCAAGTAATGATATATAGGTTGGTCGAGTATAAGCTTATTATGGGTCAGATGTTTTCTTCTTTGAATAATTGTAGTTATTTCCCATCACATCTAGTGTGACTTTACGGTTTAATAGATTTCCTGAGTGCTTGATCATTAAGGCTGAACAAGTCTTTTTTTTCTGTTGTTGTTGGTCAGATTATATCTCGTTGTTTGCATATATGATTAGAATCGTTATGATTTATTCTTACACCCACAACTTTTGGTTCCGCTTCCAAAACAAAGAAAATATGAACTTCCCGCATTTTAGCAATCATTTTTTTTAAAGTTACCAACGAACACAAAATAACTTGGTCAGTCGTTTGGGTTCTCGCTTTTGGGAGATTATTGATATGCTCTCTGACACATGTTTCCAGATCGTTGTCTAAACGATTTTAAAACGTTTCAGGTTGTAAAGAAGAAGCAAAGCAGAAACTGAAGAGAGGTCGTTTCCACAGGCAATATTTTCCCTAGTAGGTCAGAGTTAATCCCTGATGTCAGAAGCATTTCAGTCGGGAAATGCCGAAATTTTTATCCCCAATTCCTACATTAAACTCGGCCATGCGCTATTTTCCGTGGAAGTGGGTATCTGGATAAATGCCCCTATGATTTGTCACTAAATCTCAGAGGTGTTAAAATACGATTTAGTGTAACGTGCTTGAATGATGAAACTATTTTGAACTTACCTTACGATTTCTTAATACATTAATGCATCTAAACTTGTGACTTCAGTCTCGAGTAAGACGTTTAAAATTTCAGATAAAAAAAAGTAATTTTTAAAGAAAAAAAAATACGGATTATTCAGTATTTACTGTTATATAACATGCACTTAATTTATCGGAAAACTAGCGTTTAGACTAGTGTTTATGTGTTAGTCTGGTAACCCCAATCCGTACACAAATCAAACCAAGTACGCTTAATAGGGGTGCTAAATACGGTAATTTGAAGAACGCTTAATAGGGATGGTAAATACGACAATTTCCTTTCATGAAAAACAAAATAATTCAGCACATGAAGAGGTTAAAAAATGAAACTCCAATTCATTAAATTAATAGAATAACTAAATAAATTTGTTACATTAAGCTTATTAAAACAAATAATGATTTGACTCGAGTGTGTCAGTAATTGGGTTTTTATAATTATATTGTTCGTAAAAGTTATATTAGTCGGCATTTTCACACAGAAGTTTGATCGAAGCCTGATAAATAAAAATGGCAGGGTATTAAAAAACAAAAAAAATTGAACCAAAGATGTTTTTAAAATGTTATAAACCAAATAATCGTATCAATACTTACGCACATAGTCCTGATGAAAATGAAACACGTGTGGCGGTATAAAGTAATGTGGGTGCCTTGTCGGAAAGACCGGTCGTGGAGCAAGAATATTGTCAATAGTGAATGTAGCGGCGGGTGGAGCGCTGGCCCCAGGGACGGAGATGGTGTGTGTTGTGGATCCTGCCGAGGCAGCGGCCGCGGCGGCTGCCGCTGCAGCTGCTGCAGCAGCAGCCTGTCTGTATTGATAAGTGTCCGTTGGGTGGTGGGTGTTGCCTCCACCGCTTGATCCACTGACCGCTGTTGAACCTCCAGGTCCGCAACAAAACGGCATATACTGCATCATTATAATGCCACGCTTTTTGTGGGCGTTATTCTTCAGATTGCTGATAGATTTCGCGTGTTTGTTGCAGTAGGTTGCAGAAAAATCCTTTCGGCTTTTGATGTCGTTTTGGGCTTCGCCACAGCGCGCAGCCGATAGATACGACGACTGATCGACCCTAATGGCGAGCGATTTGAAAAGTTCCGTCATATAAACTATATGATATTATAATCTATATACACTGCTAATCAATAGGTTGATGACAATGTCGCACCTAATGGATGTTCTTTTCGTTATTTATACATATGAATGTATTTAGGATTAATGGCACGCATACAAACACAAGTGAAGAAATAAATACGTATGCTAAAAATCGTTTTGAGAGTGATTTTTTCCCGCCTTTCTTTTCCTATAAAGTCAGCTGATGAACACTTCCGGATAAGCAATGGTAAAAAGATTTGGTTTGATATGGTGTATAAAATGGAAGTCGGTTATTTCAACTGTTCGTGAGGAATTTGAGATGGGTGCATTTTGGAGTTCACTTGAAGTTTTTTTTTCTTTTTCTTTCGAGGAATTCTTCAGCTGTAATGTAAACAGATAGTGTAAATTTAGTAAATGAATAAATAAAAAGGCAAACATTAATAAAAATACTATCTTTGTCTCCAAATAGTTGTTACCTTGAGTATATGAAATATATTTGCAAGGGTAGCATTTATTATGAGACACGGTTGATAACAATAAATACATAAAAAAAAACAGTATCTAAAATAAATTCTGTCTGGAGCAATTGCTAACACTGAACATGATTTTTTGGTGCTACTTATGTGATCTATGTGTATGATTCTTCTTAAATATGTGATCTATATCAAAGAAAATTATCTACATGCATAACTTTACTTAAATAACACTTATCCTGTACAAACATAACAATCTCATCTAGATTTCATTTGCTGGAAAATTATGCGATCCAATGCCCAAACTTTATTTATTGCATTTCTGAATGAGGTTCTAGTAACAGTATTAGTTAAGTAAGATCATAATTTCCTTTATTTTTTTATCATATGGTATTATCTATTTAGTATATTATTATAGCACATTACATATGCTAAGAAAGTTGGTTCACTGTCGTGCGAGATAATTTTTCTCTCCAGAATCTATCTTACAAATCTATAAGTTTACCATCCATACATAGAATATTGCTGCTACATATTGTCCAGTTCCCCTGCTATTTACCTTGAGCTCTTTGATAAAATCCAAAGAAGAATCAGCAAGATTATTGGTCCTGATCTGGCGGTTCGGCTTCCGACACTTACCCAACACCGTAAGGTTGCATCTCTGTGTCTTTTCTATAAATAATTTCATGGTAATTGTTCGGATGAGCTCTTCCCTATGATACATAGACTTTTTTAATTTAAGCGTAGTGCTAGAATGGTATTGAAATCTCATCCATTTACAGTTGAGCTGGCTAGATGTAACTGTAAGTTCTATGCTAACAGTTTCTTTTCTCGCACTTCTCGCTTGTGGAAAACCCTTCCGGCTCCATGCTTTCCAGCCAACTTTAATCTGCAAAAATTTAAATGCAAAGTCAATCGTTATTTACAGCCCTTCTGATTACTCATTCCTCTTCCCGCTCATTATTAAAATTTCTGTTCTTAATTCTTCTACACTTTGTCACCTCTTGTGTCTTAGTGGCTTTACTGCCTTGCATGGGGTGATACTGATTAAAAAAAAGACTACTTTTTTCTTATCTTATTCCGTATATATCTATTTTAAATGTATATTTTAATGTAGAGAATTATATAGCTCAGATACAATGGTGATGCGTTGTTCTCCACTTCTGTTCTTGAAGTAAAACTTTATGCTTTCATAAGAAACACGTCCGAAGGAAGATATTTCAGAGTGGGGGGCTATCGAGGGGAAGAATGACTGAAGGAATATACCCGCCCCCACCCCACCGAGCGATAAAAATGGCCCATTCCAAGACTGAAAATATATATCCGTGACGCTGTTCGATTTCAGTGAGAAAAAAAAAAATAAAGTACACATAATAACAAGAACGAAAAAAAAAAAAAAAAAAAAAAGAAAGAAAAAATAATCGAAACTAGAAGAAGTGATAGCACTTTCATACGTTTGACATTTGCTTCAGTGAAATGTAAAACTATGCCAATTTTGAATCTTTTCGTTTGTACGCGCTTACTTCCTTAAATAATATGACCGTCCTGGATATGACGATAAACTACATCCGGTAGCAAGGCCACTGATTGGGAGGTTTTGAGGAGCGTGGAACCAATTCTTAAATGCTGTTCCAGCCTGACCCTATTAGGGTTCCAGCTATGAGCAAATAGTTAACCCCCAAACTGGGGTCAAAACAATATGAAAGTATAAAAAATTATAGTAAAACTACAGCAATACATTTTCATAGTAAAAACAATTAACAGCAGTATCTTTTTGCTAAACGAAAAATAGTAGCAATACATTTTTGTAAAAAAAATTAATAATACTCCAAGAAAATTAAATTTCAGTTATTAAATGATCCATAAGGAGTTCATATGCCCCCAAACAATCAAAATTATGATTGTTACTGAAATATTTTGTTAAAGTTATTAATCTCAAGTAATTAAGAATGCAATAGCAAAATTTCCACGAGTATTTTATAGTCGTAGAACTCGCTAGGAGCTTATTTCAGTCATTAGATTTAAGACTATGATTCATCAAAAAATTCAAATAGCAAAAATCTGAAATTTTCAAGGGTAGTGTTAGTTTTTACAAAATTAGTTTAATTAATCGATTTTTCTTAAATGCCATTTCCCTTCAGGATGTAGGCGATCATGACTTTCCACAGTTTCCTTTTATTATCTGTGAATTGTCTTACCTTATCTGTGAATTGTCATACCTTATCTGTGAATTGTCATACCTTATCTGGAGATATAGTGGAGTGGTTTTCCGTTGCTTTCTCTACTTTAAATTCAGTTTTCCTTCTTCTAGGCTGGTTGCTATCCAGGTCTACAGAATCTAGTTTACCCAACTATTTAATCCATAATCTCTTTTCCAAGTAGCGAAATCGAACGCAATTGATAAGGCCAGAATTTGAATTTGGCTTGTCAATCCCTCGTTGATAGCAGTTACACTACCTGTACATCCATAATTGCAATATCGAAATATGGAGATTTAAGAAGAAGAAAGAAGAATAGATAAGTAAATAAAGAACGAACGATAGAAAGAAAGAACGAACAAACGAAAGTAAGAAAGAAAAAACGAAAGCAAGAAAAAAGAACGAAAACTAGGTCGAAAGAAAGGAAGGAAGAAATAAAAGAAGAAAGAAGGTAAGAAAGAAAAAGAAAAAAAAAAAAACGAAAACAGGGCGAAAGAAAGGGAGGAAGAAATAATAGAAAGAAAAAAAGAAAGAAAGAAAGAAAGAAAGAAAGAAAAATAAGGAAGAAAGAAAGAAAGAAATAAAGAAAGAAATGTTTAATTGCTCCGTTCAAGGTTTGCCCCACAAAGATTTATCAATAATCTAAGTTTTTGGTCCACTTAACTAGACGCAGTTTTTTTTTTTTTTTTTTTTAAATCATTTTTCTTCCCAGTAAAAAAAGTGCTGTAGACGAGTCCAACAATTACAATTATAGCGGGGACCGCTATAATTGTACTTATTACTTGCAGTTTACATTGTTTACATGTAAAATATTCTCCTCATCTTTCGGCAGTTGTACCTTCGTAATCGAAACATGTTAATATATCGGTGTCTGCATCACTTCATTAAATACAGTAAGGCACTTTGATCTTTCCAATCAGGTTTTAAAGTCTTAAAAGTTCTTCGGTCAAATTGAAGACTTGAATCTTGAGAATTCTAATCGAAGCACTAATTCCCTTTGAGAGAGCTTCAAGGTATATACCTCCATCAATGGATTAAATAATTGGACTGGAAAGTCATTGTCATCCCTAAAAAAATATTCACGCAATATTCACTTGTAAAAAAAAAAAAAAAAAAAAATTCTTAAAATATAAAAATATGTTTCAGCTTTAAATAACACTCAAACGCCCAATAACACACACACACATATATGTATATGAATAAATATATATGTACATATACATATGTGTATATATATATATATATATGTACATATACATATTCATATATATATAAATATATATGTACATATACATATTCATATATATATATAAATATATATGTACATATACATATTCATATACATATACATATACATATTCATATATATATATATATATATATATATATATATATATATATATATTACGTTCAAAGTGCAACTTAAAGTTTCGTTGTTCTACTAACTCATCAGACACGAATTATAACGTAGGTATATGTATATTTATTAATATATACTTCTTAGGTTTGTCTAACCACATTGAGCACTGTTTTGTTTACACCTTACATTAAATTAGGTAAATATTTTTCGCTTACCTGTTTATGCATGCTAACGTACGTATATACGGTTGTGAATATTTAGTTATTTAGTTTATCGACATTAATACCTATATATATATATATATATATATATATATATATATATATATATATATATATATATATATATACATATATATACATACATATACACATATATATATATACACACATATATATATATATATATATATATATATATATATGTATATATATATGTGTGTGTGTACGTATATATATATATTGTCCATGTATTCATATATATACACACATATACATTTGATTCTAAACCCATTTGATCTCAAATAAATTAAAATCACTTATATCATTTTGTTTATTGGCAGTTAGTCATTGTCAATAATTAATTTATTGTATATATATATATATATATATATATATATATATATATAGAGAGAGAGAGAGAGAGAGAGAGAGGAGAAAGTTAGAGATGGTATATATATATATATATATATATATATATATATATATATATGGTGGCAATAAAGTCACTATACAATTACTTACAATAACAATTAAGACAAAGCACAAAGCAATTAATCAACAGTTCAGAAATTTATTATTAAAATGGTTCTGGTTAATTCTGGTTAATAGCAATAAAATGCCATGATAAACAACAATCAATTAATTACCGAAATGCAAACCACCTGCTTTAATGCCTTGCTTTTTATTATAGGTAACTGTATAGTCACTTTATTGCCACCCTATATATATATTGGACTGAATATATATATATATATATATATATATATATATACCATCTCTAACTCTCTCTCTCCCCTCTCTCTCTCTCTCTCTCATATATATATACACATATATTAGTTGAATGGATGTGAGTTTGTGACCGTCAGTTTCATGCTTATACGATCCTCAGACTGTGTAAAATACATAGGTATATATGTGTACATACGCACATATGAATGAATGAATGAATGAATATATGTGTATGAAATATCAGTGATGAAGTTTCCTGTCCAACCGGAATATGTCAATAATGTTCTACATAAATATAATTGTGAGTTTACATATATTTATAATATGAATAAATATTTTACAGATATACTGTATCTGAAATTTCCACACTTATATGATAATAGATAATATATACATATATCTTACAATTCTAGATATAGATATTTGATTGTTTTTATATACAAATTCAATAAAATAGACACTGACACACATACATTAATGATTATATGTATGTATGTATCATGATGTCTAGAATAAATTCAAGAGTGTATATATTTCAATTGGCTTAAGAAATGCATGTGACTAAATATATACCACGCCATTTTTCAACCTTTTATATCTTTAGATAAAATAAATCCTCTTCTATC
>CAHIKZ030000335.1:2047500-2080000 GCA_903632075.3 Acanthosepion pharaonis | reverse complement strand
TGACAGAAATTGGGTTTCGTTTATATAATATTCTCGTGTCTGTAAACTTCACACATGTATATATGTTGATAGTTAGCTAAATACGAACATGTGTAAACTTTACATATACACATACACACATAGTATGCGTGTGTGTGTTAGTGTGTGTATGTGTGTCTTTTTGTGTGTAGATAAATACATTGATAAGTTAAGTATAGATATTAATTCATGTTTATGCACATAATGACAGATACTGCACTCTGTCCTCTGTCTCGGTATAGACACATTCATACAGGGCAAAGTACACAGATACTCTACTGATCCGAGGCAGATGTGCGCCAGTGTATACATAAATAAATGCACCCGATAGTTTTGACGTGTACTATGTAAATTAATGTTTGTCTCTTTTTCATTTTGAGTTTATATTTTTAAATTCTCACATCCATCTCGTTTATTTAATTGTTTTGATTTTTGAAATCGATTCCTGTTCGAAAAATAATGTTTGTTAATGCGATTAGAAGAGAATTTATTTACTTACTTACTTATAAATGATATTGTGAATTAAAAGTTACAACCATAAAAAATTAAACCTGGATTAAGACCGTGAAAACTGAATTTCTGAAAACGGAATTATAAATTATGACCATCTGAATTCTAAATTAAGACCAAGAAAACTTTCCAATATTTTCGTTGTGTATTTTGATATTTTCTTTTGTTTCCGACCGAATTAAAATATTTCGCGGGTCAGAAGCTGTCTTAAAAATTTAAAACTCTATCTATCTATCTATCTATCTATCTATCTATCTATCTATCTATCTATCTATCTATCTATCTATCTATCACTTTCTAAAATAAATAAATCTGTCGTATTTTTAAAATGTTTGTATTCGATATTTTACAAGTACACCGACCGAAAATTTGGGCGTGGAAAAAACGAGATGGTGAATCATTGAATCATTCATCTTGAATAAGCCAGGAAAAATATTTTGACTAAATGAACCACATTCCCACCCCACTCCACTGCGTAATTATAACAACGTCATTTTTTTTTATCTGTCCACAAAAAAATTGTTTTTTTTTTTTAATTTTAAATGATAGAAATATCTCCGGCAAACAACATTGTAGCTAATAATCAATGTTTTCCATGGTTTTTGTGGAAAGGTAGGTGAACAGAAACAAACATTTTAACCGAAGCAGTCACCAGTAAATCATGATTGTTTATCAAAAATTGATTAATTATATAAGTAAATTGCTTTTGTTTCTTGGCTATTGAAATTATATTTTGTTTTTTAAATATTGATTTTGTTCATTTTGTTCAGACAATGAAAGAAAATGAAGTAAAAATCTTTTTCTTTTGAACAGAACCAATCAATTTTTCCTATTATTGATTTTTGACTGGTATTTTTCTTTTGTCGTAATTTCAGTTGTCTGTAATGTTGTGAGTGTTAGCAAAGTTGTGATATAACAATTAAAATTCCGGTTTATTACACCTAAATGATTAGCAACAGCAATAATAATAATAATAATAATAATAATAATAATAATAATAATAATAATAATAATAATAATTCTTTTCGTTTCATATACGCATATATTGCCCACCAGAATGTTTCCTCAGTGATGTCTATTCTGGGGTCATAAAAAGTTTCAGACCTCCCTCACATCAGACTTTCTCTCCCATGGGCGCAACGGAGAGCAATCATTTCTCAACTAGCATTCTGGTATAGTTTCCACATTATAGCAAAAATTGTAAACAAATATTGTGTTGTCTATAATACAATATTGTAAATAATAATAATAATAATAATAATAATAATAATAATAATAATAAGTATTATTATTATTTATTTCGATTGTTGAATGATTGTCTGGGATTATTAGAGCAAAAATCAACTGAAATTAATATGAAAGAAACACTAATGAATAATTACTGCTAATGTTTCTCCATCTAAGAAAATTAAAAAGAGTGAATAATTACAAACAATGCTTTTAAGAAATTTGAATAATATTATTACGTTATTACGCATATCTATTAAAATACCTTCTGATCTGGTAGTTTTGAGATAACGTTTGTTTTGAAGAGATAGGTCTGAACACAAACAGAGTAAAGACAATAAACAATTAAATAATTAAAATAACCAAGAATAGAGTTCACTAGAATACAGCAATAAATTTCACGTTTTTCAGGTTGAAAATTAAAACATTAACTCACAATTTGGAGAATGTGTCATATCGGAGAAAAATTAACACATTTCAACACTTATATGTTGAATATTCAACACAGATGTGCGCAAACGCACGCACATAAGCATAAAGCACACATGAAGACATTTGTCATTTTATAAGCATCTATATAATGCGTGTGTGTTGCAATATCAGTGTGTGCACACTTGAAGTTATCACTATCATTTTGCTGATTCTGGATTATATGAAAAAAGGAGAAAAATAAAAAAATAAAAAGAAATAAATGGTAAAATACGATAAACTTATATTAGTAATTAATTTATTTTCACTTGACACTTCATTTTAAATGTACTGACGTTGATGCAAATAAAATCATTGAAATAGATATTTCTCGTTGAAAACTGCCAGTTTTTGAGCAACGTAAATAAATGATTTCTGGAGTTTATAATTTTTTTTTAGCAAAATTATTGCTCTAAGCTATTACCATAAAAGGTAAAAAGTTATAATTTAGAAAAATACTGTTCAAATCAATTTCAATTCTTTTAATTTGATTTACTTTTTTGTTATATATGGCTAAGAAGAGTAAGACTTAATCTGTTTCATTTCTAATAAGCACCATCATTATTATTTTTGCTATTATTTTAGCTACGATCTTATATGTATTACTTTTAGTTTTAAAAAAGTTATTTTTAGTGGATACCCGCGTTTGAGTAGACGCCTTGTATTTTTTTTTTTTAGACAGTGCCAGAGGATACATTTTCCTTATTAAGTTTTCTCGAGTACGCAGGCTGGTAGACGTAAGAAACACTGTTTAGGAAAAAGTTGTAGCCCTTTCCAAAAAGCGAAATAAAAAAACAAAAAAAAACAAAAAACAAACGTAGCATTTACTCAAATACGGGTATCAACTAAAAACAACGTTTGAAGTAATACATATATTAGATTAAAAATATTAAATAAATACATACATTAATTCTTCAAAAAATGCTTTGTTACAGCCTTTTAGTTTTATATAACATCTATTTTGAAACTTGCTTTCATTAAGTCGTTTATTCATAGATACACTCTCTCTTTGACAAATTCGCTGAAATCGTTGATGTCACTTATCGTCTAGACTTGCATTTTCAGGCAAATACTATTTCTCACGCATACAAGATTTGAAGAAATTATTTAAAAAAATGCTTAAAATATTTCGTCAGTGTTTAGGGTTGTTATAGGAATATGCGGAATGCTGTCTCTTTCTAGAGAAAATTATTCAGAAACAAGAAGCAATCAAAGACAGGAAGTGAAGGGATTTACCTGAGAGATGAAGTAAGTCTCAACATCCGTTCATTTCTAGCAGCCAGATGTCTTTTGGGGTTTCATTGCAACGCGTTAGTGAATACATCGAAACTGATTTAAGTTTAAATGAAAATAAAACATTGTCAAGTAGCCGTCCGCGGTTTTCTTTGTCAGTGATTTTTTTTTACTATTATTTCTCTTTTTTTTTCAGAAAAAAAAAGAAAAATTTAACTGATTTTGAAACCGTTCAAATTAAGGAAAAGAAAATCGTCCAGGTAATGATAAATTTGGGCGACATCAAGATAACTGAATGATGAAAACCAGATATGTATGTTTAGCGACAGTGACTGTCGATGATTCGTAGATCCAAGTTAAGGAATATTTCAAATCCAGATTGAAGTATATTGTCTTGTTCGGCAAGATGATAAGTAGATCCACACTGTTTTTCTTTCTCTCTCTCTCTCTCTTTTTTTTTTTTTTTTTTAGTATTAAAGTTTAAAAAATAATTTTCTAAAATTTATGTCTACATATTTAATTAAAATTGGAATAAGAAAATGATTAATCACATATAAACAAGTATAAAATTAAACCTAATAATTTTTACATTGATGAAGTAGAAATCTTTCTGGAGATAGTGACATTTATTTATATAAAATATTTAAATTAAAAAAGAAATATTAACATAAAATTAAACATATATCTATACAAACATACACACATATATATATATATAAAGTAGGGGCCAAAAAAGATTTAAAATTTGCTATATAAATATAAGAATAAGTTGAAAAAATTAAAAATTATTTTCTGTTCATTTATATATATAAATATGTATGGATATATAAGATTTTACCTCTGGCTAAATGTAAATTTTAAGTTAATAGTTTATGATAAAAAACAATTATAAAATTAACACTAATGAAAAAATTCAATACCCAAATTGAACAATAAAATTACCGTTGTAATAATGATACCAATCACATCTATATCGATTGATCCGTTATTAATGACAGTTAAGGATAGAAGGTAAAAACTGGAGTATAGACAGAAACATGAAACAGTAACGTGGTCGAAGCGTGACAGCAAAATAAAGGCAGGTGGCCAGTTCCAAGAATAAAAATGTCTCCAGCTGAATTAAAAAAAAAAAAAACCCAAAAAACTTAGGTGTGAAATAGCGTTGTTCTTAGTGACTGATTAGCTATTGGCTGTTGGGTAGTATCTATTCGTGGCGAGAGACATGGTTGGTAGAATTATATACGTAAACTGTCATGTCTAACAAGATCTGAAGTGTAGACACACGCACTCGTACTAAAATACATGTGAATGTACTAGCGCAGTTACAGTGCCATTCTGACTCGGTGGTACACATAAAACAGACCCCTACATGAGGTTACGCTTGATGGAACAATATGACACCACCGCTAACTGCTATCGAGAGGACAGTAGTGGAGATAAGGCGAGAGGGAGGGTGAGTCAAGGTAGAATTTAGCTTCTTAAATATCTAGCTCCACCTTTTTTAACGCCCACTTTTCAACCTCCAGTCACTGCCATCCGAGCACAACATATCTAGCGATTCAATCGCCTGCGTCATTTCATTTTACTTTTTCTTTCTTTACTTTTTTTTTTTTTTGCTCGTGGAAGTTCGGATTTAAATGAACGATGACAAGAAAAGAAATATGGATATGAGACTGATTAAAACGTGAAGTTTTTTTTTCTTTTTTTTTTTTTACACAATCACGTCAAGAAGTGACGATGTATTGAAATTAACACATCATCTTTTACCCAACTCAGTGTTGATCAGTTATTTTAGTACTTGATTCTGTTGCAATGCCCGCCAGCTTACAAATCTAATTCTATGTTCCTCTTTCTCTCTCTCTCTCTCTCTAGTTGTGTTTTGTTTCTATCTATTTAAAAAAAATTTCTTTAGAAAAAGCAATATACAATAATTTTTATTTTTACCATGTATTTACTGAATAAATGTTTTTCTATCAACGCCATCCTCCTCCGATTCCGACCCTAACCACGGAGTTCATCTTGCAAATTTTTTTATGGTTTCCGTCAAAATCACTTTTTTTTTTTTAATGTTGTCACCTCCCCCAATATATTTCAGTATTCTTTTCAATTTCTCCTTTTATGTCCAGCATCTAACATTTTATCTGCGAAAATAATTTAATTTCGTGGCCAACATCGATGAGGAGTTTGTTTGTTCTTTTTTCACTTATTTCACGATTTTATCAGCTGCCTGGAAATATATACATTGATCGATATTAATCTCAGTACTGTAGACAATTTTCTAACTACAACTTCTTATCAATTGCGATATTAACGACAGCAAATAATTAAATCCGGTCACATTATAATTGCATAAACACAGAGATATAATTGACATTTTTGGTTTTCTTTTCGCGTGATCCAGTTGTTTAACATACTTACTGAGGGGGAAAAAATCTATATTGATATTTTTCTTATCAGTATTTCGAACATAATTTTAAGTTACCGAACAAAAGACTTAATTATCACGTCTTTAGGCGTGAATATATGAGTAAAATATGAATATTGATTATTTAAATTAGAAAGTTTGCACAGACTAGAGAAAGCTTACACAAAAATATTTCGTATGGATTTTTTAAAAAATTTCTCAGACAGTGAGTCTGGCCATTTTTAAAAGAAAGTTAATTCGAAAAATTTATTTAGTGTTTTTAAAGAAAATTCCAATATGAACATCGACCACTTATTTTGAACTTCTAAAGACACGTAATTTGATGTCAATCAAATAAAACGGTTCATTTGAATGACCAATCATAATCTTATTGTTTTCTAAGACCGCCCATTTATTCTTTAGTTTCTTACGCAAATTCACACTTCTTAAAGACACAATTAACTAAATATTTATGAAGAAAATTCTAATATGAAGATTGCAGCGTAGTATGCTTTGTTTGTTTTTTGTTTTTTAAATTTATGAAAGCTGATTACTGCACACAAAAGAAATTTAAAACGAGCATTGAATGCATTTAAAGGGTTAAAAATATAAAAAAAACTTTTAAATGAAGAAATATTTTTAAAAGAAATTTACAAGAAATTATGAGAATTTGTTGAAATAAAAAACATATTCTGGTTATTTCTATTTTTCTAGGTCTGTTCTACTTTTGTTTGCATATTACAAATAACAAGATTCATATAATAGTTTGCACTTTGCAATATGCAAAATAACAGAAAAGTAAAAATAACATCTATCTATCTATCTATCTATCTATCTATCTATCTATCTATCTATCGATCTATCTATCTATCTATCTTGTCAGCGAGATATCCCCATTGGTCACATGCTTATCTATCTATCTATCTATCTATCTATCTATCTATCTATCTATCTATCTATCTATCTATCTTGTCAGCGAGATATCCCCATTGGTCACATGCTTATCTATCTATCTATCTATCTATCTATCTATCTATCTATCTATCTATCTATCTCTATCTATCTTGTCAGCGAGATATCCCCATTGGGCACATGCTTATCTATCTATCTATCTATCTATCTATCTATCTATCTATCTATCTATCTATCTATAGAGCGGTATCCCAAAGTTCTGGAATGCTTAGTTTCCACCATCTCCTTTGCTTAGGCATGTAAAACGAGCTCACAAACAGCACTGCTCATAAATGTTGTGGCATATATTCGTACTCCTGTATGTTGTTAAAATTCCTTGAATATTTTGATAGCCTCTCGGATACACACCTTTTAAATTTTGTATACATGAAGAAAACTTGAAAATACTTAAAACAGTACGAAAATAAATATCTAACTTTGATTACAGACCACCGTTGGGATATTCTCGGATTTGGTGTAGTAGTAATGTACCTAATTCAAGAAGTGGTAACACCTTAATAAAAATACCTCCAAAGAAAAGCGATACCTAATGTTTAAAATGTATTTTTTAAAATGAAAAATATTTCTTGAAGCTTTTATTTTGGTATTAATTTCAAGATAATCGATTAAATTAAATATTTTCAATAAGCAAAGTACTTTGCGGTATTTCGAACTAAATTTAAATTGATTGGAATGAGATCTTTTTTTATCAGTAAAACCGCTTTTTTATCAGTAAAACCACCATATTGACAAATCTGTCAACATAACGTAATTCTCTTTATTAAAAAAATCTTTAAAAAATAAAACATACTTTTCTGAAACTTTATTTGAGGAAGATTAGCTGATTTAAAGGTTGATTAATCTGATCTGAAACAAATATTACTTAGTTTTAGCTTAAAATATTGCAGAAAGCATTTTTTAACACAGAAGATATTTTTTTGAGTTGTTGACAACTTTCTCGATAGACATATGTGTTTGTAATTTTTTTTTACGGAGGACATAACTGTAACAATTGGTTGATGAACATAACGTGAGCGCCTTATATATATATATATATATATATATATATATATATATATATATATATATATATATATATATATTAACTGCCCAACAATCTTAGAAAAATAGGAAAATATTCTAAGTAATCTAATGTTTTATTAAATTTTAAGTAGTTTGTTTTTATATTCTAACTTACGAAGACACTTGTTGAGGAAATCTTAGAAAGTTATCAATAAGTTTAATTTTACTATAGTTACCGCTCTTATATTCTGATAATGTCGCGTTTTAACCTCCGTATTTACAAAAACATGACACGTTTATACACACAAAATAAATTAAAAATTCTTTATAAAATAATGGGCATCGTTAAATTGTAGTGACATTCGCAATTTATGATTAGTAAATATATTTTTTTTATTTAATAGCAATATCACCAAACCGGAACAAATTAATACCGAATTTTAAAAAAATGTAAAAGTTTATAAATTATTCTAATTAAAATTTTAAAATATGTAAACAATTCTTATAAAAATTCAGTATTTATCTAAAAATATATTTTTCTTACGACAATTAATATGTGTTCATAATATATTTTATTCTTATATTTTAAGTAATTAAAGGTTTTCCTAATTAAATAATATCTTAATTTTATTGCTTTTTTTTATTTTATGTGTCTGGGGCTCCTGTTTGACCAAAACAATTTCATAATTTAAATTCTTCGATGTCTTGTCCTTATAGCTAATATAAAAATTAAGAGCGACTAAACTTTTTTTTTATTAATGTTCACCCTATGCAAGGCCCAAGTGCCACTCAAGGTAGAGGGTTACTGTGTGGAGTTATATTAGCGTAGGAAAGAAGAAGCGTTAGGAGTATAGAGCTGAAGCAGAATTTAAATGTAACCGGAAACCCAATCCTGAACAGGAAACAATAGATAAATCGCTACTCCTTTTCAAAAGACCGGGGAGGAGTGAAAACCGTACAAGCAGGATACTACAAAATAAAAAGGATGTGGGATAAATTTAAAGAATCTCCCATAAAATGAACAATTAATTTAAATCTTTTACCCGACTGCATTCTTTTATTTTGGTTTTAAATATACATTTTTTTTGTCCATTATTATTGTACTTTTTTTTCACAAAAGAAACCTCTAGAATGTCAGTTTTATAACTTCCGCCTTATTTTTTAGTGAATACCAATATTTTATTTATTAAACAGTATTTTTATTCCTTTTCGTCTACCGGCCCGAATATTTGAGAAATCTTATTAATTAAAGTAAGATATGCGCTGTCCGACAGGATTCGAACATGCGTCCCCCTGAGGGAAAGCGTCCTTAGATCCGATAAGCCTCAACCGAATCGGCCATGAATATGTTTTATGGGTACAGCAAGGTCCAAACAGTGCATTTAAGCGAAATCCTTTTCGTGACAGATTCTTTTAAATTATTATATATGCTCAGTTTCGTATCCAAACGTAAACAAAGTAATTTTCTAAAGAAGTAATGGACTTTTTAATTTATTAATCCAACAGATTTGTATCATTTTAAACCTTATTTCGGGGGATACTCATATTTGAGTAGGCGTTTATTTATTAAACAATATATTTATTTATTTACATCTACTGGCCTGAATATTCGAGAAACCTTTAATAGGAAAATTTTAATAAGATTTGTTATAAATAAACGAAGCATCTACTCAAATATGGGTATGCATTAAAACAGCATTTAAGTAACAAAATCTGTCGCAATATCGCAAGCATACTGTGACTGCATCGCTGTTTCAATGGAAAATGTTCCAATAAGTTTAATTCCCTTGTTCGAAACCTTTACAACTAAGACCCGTCATGCCATAAACACAAGGGCGAACCATCCACATTCCTTTCGTATCCCATTGATAAGAAGCAAATTCCATTCGAATAGCTTCCTCCCAAGAGGAGCTGCTTTGTGGAACAAACTCCCCAACTACTACAATTTTAACCTCTTCAAGTTTAGGATCGACCATTATCTATCCTACATATCCTCATGATCTGCTCTTACTTCCTCCTATTATGTCTATACAAAAACCTCATTTAGTAACTGTTGTAGCATACTTACGGACGATAATGAGTATGTCCCCATTCACATAAATACAGTAGTAAATACTGTATGTTGGTCAGCAGTTGGAGATTCGTCTCCAGCTGTGCTGGTCAAACTCTCTACCTCCGGGGCAGAGAGGATCCCCAGACGAGGTTATGTCGAGGGGTAGAGTCTCGTCTCGGGAAACAGCTACCCGATCCCGTTTTATACAGGGTCTACGGGGAATTTTTGGCCGAGTCTACAGGCTCGGATACTCCCTATTAAAATCGGCCTTGTGCCACATCTGACCGAGTTGGTAGTTATCCTGCAGTTGGAGATTCATTGTGAAATTCACCAATATTTTCTGCTATGGCCTTTCTTTTTACTTTGTTCTATTTCTTCATGAAGAATTTTAATGCGTTGCAATGTTGACGTTTTTCTATCTTTACCTCCCTTTTCATCTTTTGTCCATTGTCTCCTGATATTGAGTCACCAAGGCCTAATCTCTCTAGGTCATTCATTTATCCCTTTCACTTCTCGATATATAAACCGACACGACGCGAGAAAATGCGATATCTCGACAACAAGGAAACCGACACAACACACTGAGACAAGACAGACAGATACACACACACAAGAAAGAAATCTTTTTTTTTTTTTTTTTTTTTTATAATGGCTTATACAAGGGTAAATCACAAAGTAAAAGTAATTTTCATTTCCACTGATGAAGAATAAATGCATATGCAACTTTTCGACATAGTCTCCCTGTACGACGACGCACTTCTGTCATCACTCAACCAGCTTCTTTATCCTTTGTGAAAAGAAGCGGTTCGGATGCTCACAAAGCCACGTCTCCACCGATTTCTTGTTTGGGTATTCAACACACACAAACTTTACGGTATCTAGCCGATGTCCACGATTGCCGCCATTTCTGCTAACGCGATACGTACGTCTTCCCTGATCAAAGTTCTTCGATACTGATGGGGCAACCAGACCTGCATTCTTCTGTTACACTTGTTCTTCCCGCTTTAAAGCGTTTTACCCGCACGTGCACTTTTCAACATCCTGCATTTCCACAGGTTTGACGCCCTCTGCCTACAGAAAGCGCAGCACAAAGCAGTGTTTCTCGATGTTACGATCGCTGAGTGGAGCGTCCATACGTCTGACTCCGTTGCTCCTTAGCATTTGACTAAACGATATAATGTTGCGTGCTGCTAGTTACAT
Organism: Acanthosepion pharaonis; assembly: GCA_903632075.3. Taxonomy (NCBI): domain Eukaryota; kingdom Metazoa; phylum Mollusca; class Cephalopoda; order Sepiida; family Sepiidae; genus Acanthosepion; species Acanthosepion pharaonis. The sequence continues at coordinate 2,068,913 of CAHIKZ030000335.1, read as the reverse complement.
GTTATCCCATGCGTGCGCGTGATGTCACGAGTAAGCGCCTCCCTGTTGTACTTACTGCGCAATTTTAAAATTGCATTTGCTTTCTCAATGAACCTCTTAAAAGCCGAAAGTCCTCGTTTTTGGGGCAACTTATACCTAAGCCATAACTGGAAATCTTGTAAATGGTCCGAAATATATATATATATATATATATATATATGAAGAAATATACTCTTAAGGTGTGCTATATTTATAGGATAAAATGCTCAATATGAGACAGAGCATGTGTAAATCTAAAAGTGAACATTGAAGTCAATCCTTAGAGGCGACAGGCTGTTTCATGCTAGATGCAATCGTCAGGCCACCTGATATATATATATATATATATATATATATATATATATATATATATATATATATATATAAAGGCATGAACTTTTTGGAGAGGGAAGTTTTCAGTAGTCAGCTCTGACAGTCAGACCGAACATTCTTGCTGTAACACTCTGGTTTGTATTACTGTTTCTGTTAATATATTTGTTCCTCTCTTTCTGTCTTTATTTCTGGTCCTAACAAGGCCAAAGCAATATATATATATATCAGTGGCGAAGGGTGGCTTGGGAACCAGCATATACAGTCCATTATGCAGGTTAATCCCCAAGGTGGAGAGGGAACAGGACCCTTTCGCAAAAAAAGTTATTTTTCACTGCTTTTTAAGAAAAATAAGTAATTTTGGTTTAATCCTGTTCACAATTCATCAAATTAACAGTTTCTCTTTTAACGAGGTGTAGACGTTTTTATTTTAATTTAAAAATATGTTTAAATAAGTTACTTATCGCTTGACGACAGGTGTCAAAAATGGCATTGACTGATGACTGGAAAAGTGGAAATTCGTAATTTTGACGTAAACTAAATTAATAATGTTTTAACTTGAATTGTTTTAATTACCCAAATGGTCTTTTAAGATGAAGTTCACGCTTTCTTCTTTAAAATAACACCAACATTAATACATGAAATTTGAATTTAAATATATTTAACTTAATCTTAAAATTAAGAACTGCAGTGATTTTTAAAAAATGTCTTCTAACAAAATTTAACATGTTTAATGAAATAATATGCAATATTATCAAGAAATCTTTTTACATAACTTTATAAAAAATAATTTTGAACATTTAAAAATAAATCTTATGGCATTGAAACGGATGAAAACGTACCTTTTAATCACAAAAATAGACTTCGCCGGTTGCCCCTTTTCGCTCCACCTATAAACTGGTCAAAACTTTTTTGGGTAATGGTCACATGACTAAATCAGGGTCTTTATAAGGGGTCAAGAATACTTTCTATGGGTTAAAACTTTTCAAAATAGTAAGAAAAAAAGAACATGTGATGTGACACTAAAATCGTCAGACGTTCCCTATATACTCTTCAGAAGCGAATAATACAATTTTTTTTTGGGGGGGGGTCTAAATCTGTCTGACTATAACTATTTTGAATAGGTAAGTCTTTGATTTCAGCCGAAAGCAATAAAAACATCACTGAGTGAGGGATTGCTTAATATGGCTGGAAAGCATGCAAAAGAATTTCGCCTTTTTGGTGGCTTTCACTCTGTGAACGCTCACTTTATTATTTTGCCTCTTTTTTCATACACTCAGTTTGAAGGGACTGATAAAACAGGGAAGTCTACAGCAACGGCCTTTTCTAACGAAAGCAAAAGAATTTCTGCTTTTCGGTGACTCTCTTTCCCCCACTCACTATTATGTTTTGTCTGTCATGCTCCTTACTAAAAAGGTTAGTAAATTCATTGCTTTTTTTTTACTTTTTCTAAAATAATCGATTTCTTGTATCATATTCCGATGAAGTTCTGTTAATAAATAATGAAGAAGGATTCAATTCAGTTTATGTTTAATAATATGTCAACTCCAACATGAAATTTCTAAAATCGTATATAAGTATAATAGTACTTATGACACTCTGGAAACTTGTAGTGTTTCTGGACATTCCTGGAACTTTCTAGAACTTACTTTAGTTTATTTGTAAGTTTGTATGTTATGCTATAGCTATAAACTGTTAAATATGTTAAAAATACATAATTACTATCCAATTACATCACTAACAAATTGAAAAATAAAGCTCCTGTAGTTTTTTATTTTTATTTTTTACCCTTATTGCGTATATGGTAAAATCGGATTTTTGGTTTGGAGTGACCTTTGTCAAGAACTAAAACAAATTAATGCCTTTTTCATCGATTTATGACACAGAAATATAGGATTACAAAAAGTCAAAACCCATATATATATATATATATATATATATATATATATATATATATACGTGGTTATATCAAACCTCCGGATTAGTTCTGTAGTGCGCCAACAGATGGTAACACATGGTTGGCCACGCGATGAGAGCCAATGTGCTGAGTGGCATCGTTGTGTTCACTTTGTAGTGAAAATTATGCTTTAGTCATCTCTTGTATGCTGTAGCATGCGATTTTGGTATGCAAGTGCATGCTCATCGTTTTTTTTTTTTTTTTTTCCAACAGCCGCGGGATTGTGCATCGAGAAATCGTCCCCTAGAGCCAAGCCATCAATTGAGAGTTTTACTGCAACGTTTTGGGGCTTTTGAGAAAGGACGTTCAGCGAAAGCAACCGGGTCTGTGGAACGTAAAGAATTGGATTCTTCGTGACGACAATGCACCCTGTCACCGAACTCCTCTCACTGGAGAGTTTCTCTAGCCCTATTCAACAGATTTAGCACATGAGGACTTCCATCTCTTCACAAGCTGAAAATGCAGCCAATGGGTTGCCGTTTTAAGACTGTTGCCGAGATCTAGAGCAAATTGTATTACTGCGAAAGCTGACTATTTTCGAAGGAGATAATGTTAAAACATAGATAAATATATCATTTTGTTTTAAAAGTTTTGATCCCACCTCCTATATATATATATATATATATATATATATATGTTTTGAACAATAAAAAAATATTTTTGCTTTATTATTTCAGTTAGATTCCTTGACTAGATTTTCGGCCAGCATGGCCATTATCAAGAGAAAAAAATCCTGCTTGTTAGTAGCAGTGAACTACATGAACGGATGACTTTCTGAAGTTTTCATTTGTTTTTTTTTATCGTTAATTTTGGCCAGAAGGATATGTTCCAACAATGATAAACCAAATAAACACATTCAAAATCTCGAGCATCAACTCACATCACGTGGCTACGAACAACACCTAATAAGGGAACAAATAAATAAACACACACACACACACACACACACACACATATATATATATATATATATATATATATAATTCCTGTCACTTAGCTTATCTCTAACCTTTCCACGTTTCTTCTTTCCTCCTGTCTCCTTTTCCTTCGCTTCCCACTTAATAATATTATATCTGTTTCCTTATTCATCGTAACTAATTCTCGCTCAGAAGGGATGTGTGATCCGCTTAGACGGGATGGGTGATCTGCTCGATCATCCATCCCTTCTATATTGTGATACGCGGTTGAAAAACGTTAAAAGCAAGCAGAATAATTGTATACATATTTTCATACTAATGTTAACACCTTCCCCCCAAAAAAAGGTGCAAGAGTCACACAAGGTAAAGGGTTTCTGAGTGGTGTTGTATGAATGTAAGAAAGGACAAGAAGTTAGGGTCATGGAGCTATGCAGGAGATATAACGATTATATTAATTTGAAAACATCCTGCCGACAATCTGTCCTTGGGAAGAAGCTATCCGACTGGAACTTACTTCTTACTATAGGATTACCTCACAACATCTCATAATATATGCAATGGAAGTTTACTGGGGTATAAGTTATGTTAGGCTGTGAGTCTAGTGGAGATTTGTTGAGATTTCTTCATTTGAAGACAAAAGTAAGATCAGATAGCGGATACCGGGCAAAATAGCAAATGCATCGGTGAATCTGTGGGCCGTTGTCGCCTAGCGCCGAGTCGAGAGGTTGATAACCTGATTAACCTCTTTTGTTTTAATTCTTTTATGTACTACTGAGTGACCTGCCGTATTCTGTATTAGTTGTAGGTGTCTGTATATGTCGGAAGTTATCAGTTGTATAATCAAATTAATGATGTACCGGCGCCGAAGGGCACTGTAGGTTTAGTGTATATACGTACATAAACTTGGTGTTCAGTACCCCTCCATGTTGTACATCCGGTGTTCTTTTCTGTCGATTCTATCAACACTGCAATTATATATTTTCAGTGTAAAGAACAAACACTTGCAAAAGTTGAAACGCATTGATTCCTTATTTGGATATCACATAATAGTGAACACACACACACACACACACACACACACACACACACACACACACACATATACATACATATATATATATATGTTATATATATGTTTATATATATATATATATATATATATATATATATATATATATTGAGAGAGAAAGGAATGACAAAATAAAAATAACTCCTAAGTAACGCATTTTGTCCCAATAAAAATATATATATATATATATATATATATATATATATATATATAATAAGAATAAAAACTAAAGTTCAAAATAAGCTTAATTACAACATTTTACCATTCCTGGCGGAACTTCTATTATTACAGTTTAGGACATCTACAACTAAAAATGATGGCAGGAAAAAGGAAAAAGAATCTAAATGAAATCGGCTAGATTTTTAAAAGAAATCTAAAATTTACACCATCTCTCGTTCGTGGGCATGTGTAGTCATACCAACATAAATTTAGTGCGATGATGTCTTAAAGAACGAAACGCGTCAAAAGAAATATTTCCCTCCCCCATATATATATATATATATATATATATATATATATATATATACTAAGAATAAAAGCTGAAGCTTAAAATAAGCAAAATTCTAAAATATAAAATAAACTCAGGGCTCAATGCCAAAATCGGCAGTGCCTAAATATAATATGATAATAATAATACCAAATCCACTACTCAGAGTTTCATGCATTTGCATTCATCAGTCTGGATCTCTCTCTCTCTCTCTCTCTTTCTATATATATATATATATATATATATATATATATATAGTAGTATTCCAGGTCTCTATATTCGACCCTTCAAAAAATTCGTTTGGTTCTGCACAATCAAATTATATGTGCTGGTGTCTGGCTGTCATTTTCTAGGAACTGAGCTGCTTGACCCTCATACATCGGAAGAGTCCACTATATATATATATATATATGGAAAACATATATAATTTTTATATATATCAATAACAATTTTAGGGAAATCTATGACAAAAATAAAATAAAATATTGAATGAAGACAAATGGTATCTATTATCTTTTTGCATTAGTTGCTCACTCTAATGAGTCTGATCATAATTTGGTTTTAAAGAATGCTGCTCTAATTAAAAGTGTGAGCAATTTACTAAGAAGAAAATCTTTTAGAAATTGCTAGATCATTCAGAGTAAATTTGCCGCCAGATTCTTAGATTTCACCTTCTTGGCAGATCTATTATGACAATGTGGGATATCTGAAAGTTATAAAAAGATAAAGAAACTAAATGAAATCGATTAGACCCAAAACACATATTTAAAAAATATACAGCATTCCCTCTTCTACAGGCGCATGTATAATCACGTCAACGTTAACATCACTTTAGTCTGACGAAGTCCTAAAGGATGAAACGCGTTACACGAAAAAGACTTTCCACTTTGTCATAGATTTTCCTAAGAAAAATGTGCCCATACACACACGTACAGGCACACACACACACACACACACACACACACACACACATACATTTTAATGTGATATATTTAACCATGAACTGTGAAACATTACAGACTATATCCTTTTTTTTACAGTGAAGTTCACCTTGTACAAGGCTCGGGAGTCACTCTAAGAGGCACAGTTTATGCGAATATGTGGGGAATATAATGGTTAATACTAGACTTGAACAGGTTAAGATTGTAGTGATCGGGAAAACATCCTCTTGGGAGTTGGTTCTATAAAGCAATGATCCACGGAAAGACGATTCTCGAGTGGAACTTCCTTCTCTCCAATGGAATACGGAAGCAATGAGAGTGGTCCGCTACAGTGTGCGTAGCATGACGGGTTCTAGCCGTTAAGGTGACAACTGGTGGATCTAAGGTATGTAGTTCGTCTGAGCAATTTCCATGGAAGTAGCGATAGAACAGTGAGAGGCTTGTGACATTTCGTCTGTGGGAAAGGGATTCCAGGGTGTAAAATAATTTGTCACCCTGTTGGAGAGGGTTTGCAAGGTGGAAAATAATTTGTCACCCACAAGTTGAGTCAGCTTTTTATGTATCCATGGATGCAAAGTAAAGAGCTGGGTCTACGTTTGCCTTTAATGTTCCGATGCTGTATAGGTTTCAGGCCGCTCATTAATTCCTGGAACGGAAATTTATCGTTAGGATTATACTTATTAAATTGCTCATCGGTAGGATGTTCAGGTGATTGGAGAGTAGTAATTCTCATTTTATTTACTATTCTGCTATTAACACGTTGATTGCCAGACGCCAATTACGAAATTTGACTTCAAACGCCAACGTTATGACATTGTAATGATATTTGGTCTTCTTGCTTCATTTGCATCATCATTTTGCACGGTGAAATCACAGAACAGCTTTACACTTTCATTTTCCACTACTGCAGGTAGATTATACCTATACCACTTTTATTCTGTCTACAGTTTGCATTTATTACATAAATAGTACAGTAAGTGCTATATTGTGTTGTTGTTATTATTTGATATACTCGCCGACTCTTACGGGTGATGATGATCATATTTCAGCTCCAAGCCGCAGCTTACTGACCAAAATCTTTCCTTAGCACATGAGCCGTTTCAAGCAGCGCTACGCACTCCCAATGATGTCAGATATCCCCAAGTCGTTTTACGAGGCAGAAAGTTTCCTGGAAATATTCCCTGATGCGCCATCCACAACTTCAGCTGCTGCTTGCTACAGTTTTTTGATTTACTCTTCCAAGTTTTCTTCTTGTTCTTGCTCTTGTTTTTGTTCTTCTTTCCATTATTCAGCTGTGTCTTTTGCTTCAGATGTTTAATGCCATAGACAGTTGTGAAGCTCTGAGCAGTGTTTTAAGTTGGGCTTCAAAGCAGGTTCAGCTACTCATAGAATTTTTAAAAGTGCAAGGAAATCAAACAATATCTAACTGTAAGACTCAAAATTGGTTAAAGTATTTTAAATGTGGTGACTTGTCCTTTGAAATGAAGCCCGAAATGAGACGATCATAATTTATTGATTACAATAGTTTAAGGTAGACCAAAATCTGACCCATAGCACTTTCAGAAGATACCATTCGTAGATCAGTTTAATTCTTCTTTTATGCGCCGTATTCCTTCAAGACGTGGATCTCCAATGTTTATCTCACCCCAAATCTCTGTTCTGTCATCTGTCCCCATCACACTCGGAGCGCACGAATCGAAGGGCTTACGGCCACATCGCGTTAAAACACCAGTCTCCACCGAAGGTCGAATCTGGTCATTACCTAGAAGAGTAACCGCTGTAAACTTGGCGGTACAGTGGATAATGGACCGGAACTGTTAATCAGAGAGCAGAGTTCCAATTCCTGCTGTGTTCGTTATATTTATGCGCGCACAAATACCTTGGGAAAGGTATGAATCCACCTGTTCTCCCCCCAGATATGGGTTAATTAGCAAGAATTTTATCCCTAAACCATTATTATCTCCCTACCCACAAAAAATTCTTAATATCTAAAAATATTATCTGGCTTTAAATAGCCTGTAAGGAGTTGATAATCCGTAGAAAATGAATCAATCAAGCAATCAAGAATTGAATTTTGATTTATTCCCTACAAACAGAGCAAATTTAGAAATAGATTCTAGAAGGGGTTAAAGTTCACATCGTCAGAAACCAGCAAACCTTTATCTACTTGTCTACCTTTATTTAGAAAGTTACGCATGAGTGCCGATTTCGTGTGTAGAATGTTTCCAAAACACGATGTTGGGCTAATGACGGAAGATCCGTCCCTCAGAAAGCATTCCTTTATTGTAGTTGGTGTGGTAGGATCAGAAATACCTCCTCATGTCTGCGAGCCAGATAATCTCAGCATGACTAGCCTAGTTTCGTATACGATATAAGGTTTAGATACGCTAAACTAAAATGCAAACCCTGTGCGCAAATGTACCATTGTGGCGTAGCAGTTAAAGATCTATTTCAACCAAACATAATGACCGTTTCGGCATTTAGTTACGCACACAAAGCTACCTGTGAAGTAAAAAGATATTGTTATGATAATCTTCTAAGGAGAGAATATCTGCCTGTGGTAGACAATCAGCATTCTGAATCCTGATATTTTTATCAACGTTCGAACCCAGACCGGGGACAACAATGAAAAATACCTAACTCTTTTTGCCACAAGGCAAGCCATGAGACAAAACTTGCTTTCACTCTCTCATTGGCACAAATGAAAATAGTTTAATAAATATTTCGGGAGGCAAATCTATTTCGAACCAATTATTGGTCGTCTATATTTAAATTAGGTTTCTCGATCGGACAAAGTCCATAAGTGTATTTTTGAAAGCGTTCATAATGTGTCTTGTCAGAAATGTAATTTGAATAGATTGAAATTATTGCTACACTCAGCTGGCTCTAAATATTAGGAAGATGAGAATTCTTAAAGGGCTTGGCGGAAGCACATCAAGTGAAGATGGAAGGTGGAACGGGAGATGGTATATATTAGGAAAATCGGTAAACGAACGGATGTAGATATTTTGAAATATATATTAATATGTCTAGAATCTTTCGAACTCAAGAAACACATCACCAACTATCCAAAATTGCTTAAAATATTAAAATCTTGTTAAAAACTTTTTGGAACCTCATTCTTTGAAAATGTTGGAATATATCTCGAGTCTTCGGAATTTGAGACAGATATCTCCTTCCTCAGCCATCCAGAAATGTTTAAATAAAAAAAAAATATTTAAAATTATATACGTTGACGTTCTAAACAGTTTAAAAAAACTGACTGGAGTGTCAATCTTTGAATATACACGGCCACCACAAAGTCATTAGACAAATAGAAAAATGTATTAAAATTACAGCGGAAACTGGATATTGTTGAAATGATTACATAATATGAAGTAAATAGTGATGTTTATATGCAAATAGTTAATAGATTTTTATATAGGCCACATTCGTTGCACGAAGGACATCGAAGCGATATTTAATTTCTGTCCATGTCTGAAACATAAAAAGACAACATTAATTGCAATATGAAACATAAAAGCGTTACATTTTTCTTCTTTTATTTTTAATCAGTATCACCCCATGTAAAGCAGTAAAGCCACTAAGACACAAGGAGTAACAGGCTGTGAAAGAATTAGGAACGGAAACATTAATAATGAGCAGGAAGAGGAAAGAGTAATCAGAAGGACAGTAGATAGCGATTGACACTGCATTTAAATTTTTGCAGATTAAAGTTGGCTTGAAAGCATGGAGCCGGAAGGGTGTTCCAGCTCAACTGTAAATTGATGAGATCTCGACGCCAATCTAGTGCTGCGCTTATATTCATAGAGTCTTGATCCCATAGCGAACAGCTCATCCGAACAATTACCACGAAAGTATTTCTAGAAAAGACACAGAGAGGCAAATTTACGGCGGTGGGAAAGTCTGAAGCCGAGCCCCTAGATCAGAACCAATAATATAGCTAATTTTTCGTTGGATCTTATCAAGGAGCTCAAAGTAAATATCAGGGACACCGGACCATATATTGCAACAATATTTTAAGCATGGACAAATAGTAGACTTGTAGATATGTAATATAGATTCTGAAAAGAATAACTGTCTCGCCTAACACAGTGAACTGACTTTTTTAGCGGTTGACCTAGCAATGGTTTCAATATAGTCTTTCCACTACATGTGTTGTAGAGTAGTTTTCACAGTGGAGGCTTGTATTTCACTGAGTCGGTCCTAAAAAAGGTTCTACGTACAAAACGTTAGGAACTTGAAATAATAGTTAATGACGCAGCAATCTAGTTGTGGTGGTTGATACTTTAATGTCCGACATCGATTGACTCACCAACTCCCCTAAGCCCACTGACTCCTCCTCCTCCTCCTACTACTACTTATTATATCTGGGAGAGACTATTTACAATAGAATAGGTATGTTCTAGTATAACAACATGTCAGCTGAGAACCTTAGTCCGAGAAGGTACAATAAGTTACTTTCCTGGAGGTTAGCATCAGCCATGCTTATGGAAGGCATGAAGGGGTCTTTCAGATAAGTAATGGAGAGTAGTTTTGGAGGCGTTAAAATGAACTAGCATTGATAACATTAATAGAACTATTAATATCATTAAAAATTTTTAATAATAACATTAATTTGCAGCAAAAATTCTACCACTTTAAAGTTTTTCGTAATGACATTTTGAAATTGTTTAAAGGCTTTGGGACTCAAGAGATATATCGCCTTTTTCAGTCATCAAGAAATGTTTAACATATTAAAGTCTTTTTGAAACTGTTTAAAACGTCAATCTTTAAAAATAGCAAAACATATCTATTTACCTGAGTCTTTCTCGACAGCTTAGTTTTTTTTAAATGTACTTAAATTATGTAGATAATATCTGTCACTTAGTAAAAAGAAATCCCGAGAATAAAATGGAACGGAATTCATTACAGATAACGATGAAGATGATTAACTGATTGATTTATAACAATTGATTTTATTATACTAATGTTCACCCAATACAAGGCCTAAGAGCCGCTCAATATAGTGTTATTGTGAGATGTTGTATGAGCGTAAAAAAAAGGCAAGAAGTGAATTCCATGGGGTTATGTAGAAAAGATAACGGTTAACCGTAGACTTGAAGAGGTTAAGATTATAGTGATTGCCAGGAATATCTTCCACAAAGCAGCAGTTCCTGGGAAGAAGCTATCTGAATTGAACTTCTTTCTTACTAATGGGATTGGGTTGATTAACACTTGTGTAAGTGGCGGGTCCCAGTTTTAAAGGTTAGGGTAGTGGGACTAAGGAATGTAGTTCGTAAGAACACATAACATGGAAATTGCAATAGAGCAGCGAGAGTCTCGCTACGTTTCGTTTCTGGGAAATGCGTTGTAGAGTGGAAAATAATTCATCACCCACAAGGTCGGGTAGACATCTTTGAACTCTATCAAGACAGGCAGGACTGTGCTGCTCTAGTCTAGATACTGCAATTTTGGATCTGATCTGACTCTTGTAAAGATAGATTATCGTAGGAGTAGTCAGATATTACTGGAGACGTATAATAAACCATTTGGGTAAAGTCACTTTTATGGCCCAGTGGATAAAAGTTTTGGATGAAGTCATCCATAACAGACTTGACCGAAAGAGTTGTGAGTTTAATATCAGACCACAACAGAGGTGAACAAGAACTTGAGAAGGGAACAAAAACTTTGGGAGTTGAGTTACTAAAGGGAATTAACAGAAACTGAGATAAAAAGACATGGCATGTGGAACTAGAAAAATCCGTGGACTAAATAAAGAGTTCGGTTCGATGTCCCAACGTATATCACTGAAAGCTGAAGTGTACAACGACCGAAACATCAAGAATATAACAATAACGTGGGTAAAAGTACGAAAAATGTAAATAGTTACAAGACCCCATTTAAGCAGATATTTGAACTTATTTGAATGATTGTTTTCATCTTTGATTGTTATAGATATTATTATAACGACTTTTAAGTTAGTTGGTTACAACGTAACATATAATGGGAAAGTCGGTGGGGACGGAACTAAACAGCTAACATTTAACGTATCAAACTTGTACTACCACAGTGTCCTATATCTATTTAGTTGAGTGTGATTTGGCACAGAGTTATAATATTGGGGGACACTAATAAATATCGAACTCACAACATTACCAATGGTCTGTGAGACAAGCTTGTTAACTTTTGTAATACCAACGAACACTCGTTGTCACTTTTGTAATGCTCGCTTTGTAATCACAGATACAACTCTAGTACGCCGTTGAACAATACTGGTGTCAGACGCCTTTGAACAACACTCGCACTAATAGTACTTGATCGATAATATTCTCTCAAATAGTAATACGAATAGAGAATTAGTATAGTGAATAGAGCAGAGAATAGAGGTCCGTATAGTAATAAAGGATAGAGCAGAAATAGTGATCCATATAGTACAGAGGATAGACTAGAAATACATAGTAATAGCGGATATAGAAATGGAGATCAATTCGACACACGCCTCCATGTATGCGTTTCTTCTATGGTCACGTGGTCTACTTAATTCAATAATGGGATCGCCCGTGTTTGCAGGGACACTTTATTCCTATATAACATTAAGCATATCATTATATATACTATATATATTATCATATATTTAATATAATAATATATTTAATATATTTAATACATAACTGATGTACAAGATATCAACACACAGCTGTGGAACTAAAACAAAGCATCTGTTGAAAAATCGCAGCCATTGCAGTTGGTCTGCGAATCCACATTATTTTAAATGAGAGAGCGAGCCCGTGTATGTTCCCTTAGTGGTGGTGACCATCTCAGGGAAGGGTTTCTCTCACCAAAACAAGAACAAAAGTTCATATGAACATTTTCCCGCAAATCCTTCGTTTTTGAGTTAAGCCTTGCGTTCCTGAACAATTTTAACCCTTCTGCCCGAGCTCGTGAGTCAAAATTCGTAGATAATTGGTATGTAATGTTTTACGGTAGATATAAAAATAGTTACAAGTGTTTACCCACTGTTCAACCGGAGGCTGGGCATTAAATCATTTTTCTCTACCTCTGTTCAACCAATGGCTGGGCATTACGTCATTTTTCTCTACCACCGGTAAAGAAGTGGTCAGGGCTCAAAGAGTTTAAAGTTTACGGTAGACGTTGTTAAATCTACAATCAGTCTTCCTCGATCCATAGTTTGCCATCCTGCCATTGTTAAATGGAACAATTCTCTACTGCACATGTTACACGTTGAAGACAGGTTAGCCACAAATGCGCACGAATGACAAATGTAACCTTGTCTACATAGCAACACAGCATTATATATATATATATATATATATATATATATATAGTGTAACCCGGATATAAGAGAAACCCGGATATAAGAGAGATTTTCTCTGGTCCCAAATTAGAGCCTGTGTTAATGTATATAAAATAGACCAAACCCGGATATAAGAGAAACCCGGATATAAGAGACTTCTTCTCCGGTCCCGACAACTCTCTTACATCCGGGGTACACTGTATTTGTATATTTAGGCAGCAATCCTTTTTTCATGCACATTTCTTGAAAACGACAGACAAGGTGCTTTTATTTAGTTTTTTATACAATTTCTCATGCGATCTAATATTTTTTTTTCTTTTCGGATGATAAATTATATAAAAACTGTCCGAATGTTCTTTTTATCCGAGCGGTTTCGACTATACATTTAGCCATTTTCAAGGATTATATTTTAACTGTTAAAATAAGAATTGATAAAAACAAACAAACCAACACTTAATAATATTAAATTTGAACATGCACATAATATCTTGACCGTGTTTTGAAAAATGAAAACATTTTATAAAACATACATACAACAAACTAATACTTATTCTCACCTGAGACCATATTCAGGGTGTTCAGTTGTCTTAAAATCACAGAAACACATATACATACACACAGATAATTTGAATATATATATATATATATATATATATATATATATATATATATATATATATATATATATAGTCATCCACAGACAGACTGTTTCACAGCTCATCAATGTGGCTAGACATCCGACTGCGAAATTTCTTGAATATGAGAGACAAGGAAAATTTGATGAATTTCTGATATACTTTTTCTAATATCCTTACATTTTCCGTTTAGTGGGAGCAAGGGAGTGTAAAATTTCCCGTAGTGTCTATTGTCCCAGGCGTTTTCAACTACGCTCATTTCGCGCGACTCAGAATAAACGCTACTACTATTCAGGCATCACAAAAAATACATCTCAAACACACGCGAAAGAAATTAACTGCACTTAAACAACAAACCCCTTGAAAATAGCTAAAGAAGTAAACGAAAGCCCTTGGGACAAAATACACTATGGACAATTTTTACACTCCCTTTTACTTATCACTTGCTCGCACCAAAAGGGAAAATCTTAGAATATTGAAAAAAAAAAAAAAAAAAAAAACTAAAGAAAAAATTAATCAAATTTTCCTTGTCATGACAGACAATTTAATTAATTTTTTCTTTAGTTTTTTTTTTCTTTCAAGCATGTTTCGTTGAATATGACAATTCAACGAAACATGCTTGAAAGAAAGGTTGCTACCAAAAGATACATTATGCATTATATATATATATATATATATATATATATATATATATAAGAGCGAAGTATCAAGTTAATTATGGCAGATAACTGACGTTCCGTTACTTATCACCCTCAGATTATGATGAAAAGTAAACTGACCTGACCGAGAAATATTAGTAATATTAGTAATTCTTGAGTTCTAAGGCGTATATCTCCGATCATTTTCGCTTTAAAAAAATTAAAAGAAAACAATTTTTCATTAAGTCCACAAAGAAACTTCAACGAGCGCTTTATAATAATCTGATTAAACTTATTTTTGATGTTGGCATTTTGTTTTCGTCTCATGTAACCGATTTCTCTTTGTAAATTAATGACACAAAACAAAGCCCAGTATTTATTTATTTATTTATTTTTTTGCTATGTGCCGGGTAACATTTTATAAGAAAATAACTAGATTTCAAAATATATTCGCGTTAATGGCTGAAATGTTAATAAGAATGGTTTTATCTCAGATCCATTAGGTTAGGTTGAGTCATAAATAATTTCCGGTTTTGTTCATCTATATTTGTTCAAAAATAAAGTACACTTATATTGTTGCGAGTGGTATACTGGTCCGCAGGTACTGAATAACGGAAGACAACAACAAACAAAACGGATACTTAACAAAAAAATATATTGCCTAGTTTACTTTTGTTAAAGAAATATCACCGACAAAAATAAGATTACAGTACACTAGGCAAAAAATAAATCTCTCTGCATGCTCATATAGAGGGTGATAAGAACGTTGTCCTGAGAAGGGCAGTTTTGGTGGTCGTTGAAAAAATGCTGTACTTAAAAAGACTTTTATAGCCATTTAGAAATGTTGTTCTGCGAAGGACACTTTCGTAGTCGTTGCAGTTGGTATGGATGGATAGCTGGAGCTAGAGGCCTGCTGGAGATGGCTGGCTGGTTGGAGCGGCGGCCGATGTTGAGCTGGAGCATCGGCTGCTGCTGCTGGCTGGCTGGCTGGCTGGCTCTGCTACTGTTGATGACTGGAGCCATAGGTCAGCTGTCTACTGCTGGAACAATTACTACATTTTAATCCTGGTCACCAATTATATATTCCCTATTATTTGCAACGATTTGTTGCCACTTAGCAGGAAGCTCTTCAATATCTTTTAAATAAAATTCTGCAAGTTTTGACGCCAAAGTTTTCGGCGAACTCTTCGATTTGGTTTTTATTAGAGATAGCTTTACCCATCAAAGTATTTTGCAGCGATCGAGAAAGGTCATAATAGATTGATGCAAAGTCAGGTGAAAATAGCATGTTATGTAGAACAGGCATGTCGAGTTGCAACATATTTTCTGCGTTACTTATGCTGTATGCAATCCTATGTTGTTATGGCTGAAAACAATTATATTACTGTGAGGACGCTTTTAGACCAAACCTTTATAGACACGTTACGGCTGTTGAACGTATAAATGTGCAATTTGTGTTTCACTGCACTTCAAGAACTGTAAATGATTAATACCTCGGCGATTCCACCACACGTACAATATTAACTTTCTTCCATTGGGTCGTTTGTAGAGATTTATTCTTGTCAATCTACTGTCTTTTGTTCTTCTCTCTCTCGTGTAACGGCATTCACCCTAGTATATTGGAGTTTCATGGGAATTTGGAATTCACAAGCGGTCCCCAAACCCGCATGTATAGCACATGAGATTCGATTATAGTGGTGAAGGTTTCGTGCAGGGCCGATTATAGAGACCTGGTGCACTACGTGCCACAAGGTCCCCAAACGACTTTTGAATTTTTCCTTCTTCAGTTGCCATCAAAGGCTATAAAACCCAGTCTGTCCTGCTATTTACCCATAGCTGGAGGGAGAAGAGGATTCAAAAGGGTATTAATGAATGTAATGGATTCGACTGGAATTCGAACTCGGCTCTCCGATTCCTCAATCCAAGCCGCTATCCATTACTCCACCGTGCCTTTTGCGTTGATCAATGTCGAATGTTAGCCATTTTTTATCACCTCTTTTGATATATTTAACCTTTATCACTTTGTATATGACTTCATTTGTGGTACAAAAGATTTATCCTGCCATTGAAGGTGACTCTGATTCCTTGAACAATAGTGTGTTTGAATTTCATAGTTGTGTTGTCATATCCTGCTATGGCAACAGAAAACTAAATGAATTAAACTAACAATAAGAATACTGCAACTATGAGGTATTGAAAAAGAAAGCAGTGGAAAGGGAAGTAATATTAATAATGCAAAGGACTAAAGTTTAAAGAATGCTTAAATAGGATAATACACTCACCATTACAAACCGAAATTACTTCTGACTTAACCTAATAATTGTTACATTTAGTGGGTGTAATTTATTCCGGAATTTTATACAGGTTGCGGCAGAAATACCACCCACATATACCTCCAAGAAATACACCACATAATTGTAAATCATCAGCTAGATGAAGACACCATTGCTACTAATACCTTTATGTGCTAGGTATTTCTATCGCATCCTGCATTTGTAAATAAAAACAAAATCAAAGGTAAATATAAATGTCCCGTTATCGTTGGACTGGCTAATAAGAACTCGAGAATGAATATATCATACGTAAAACTTAGTCTAATGTCGGCTAGTGGGTGTGTAGCTTTGGGGTCTTTCCTCGAACATGGATTATTTTTCTTATGCGGATGTAAGAAACTAGGGTAGGTGCTTATATAACTTCTTGGCGTTGGTTGTCTCTTGTATGCACATCCTTAGATTAGGTGGGTCGATCATCTGTTTACAAGTCGGAGTTATCCACTGGCATCCAGTGAAGGGTGGGGGATCTTCCGGGTCAACCAGCTGATGCTCCTGATTTCTCCGAAGTTCTAGCATAACGCTGAGAGGGAAGTTTATTTTGGTATCATTTGGAGTAAATACTGGTGCCATATTGACATTAAATTCGATTAAAACCATCTGGTATTTCTTTACAAGATGCGCATATTACATGATGAGAAATGAAATAGTTTATTATTTCAGTGCTAAGAATAGTTAGTTTTGAGAAATGTTTACATAATTTCATTTAGAATTATGCATTTGAATAGATCAAAATGGAACATATGTAACTGTGTCAGGCATTGAGGATTAACAAATATCTTTTTATATCACATGAAGCATTCCTTAAGTCCATTATGCATACAAATACTCACAATTCAAACTGCCTTACCAAGTAGGTGCGAAAGAAATTAACGTCGCACATTTCAGGAGAAAACATTGAAACTCGAGCAAATAGGTTCGCCTATCGCCCAGTTCATACATCTCCCTGGTCTTTTGAACAGGTATAGAGGTTTACCCCTTGTTTCTTGTTTGGATTCGGGTTTCCGGTTCCTTCTAATATCTTTTAAGTAGGAATAGAAGTTTATCCCTTGTTTCCTGTTTAGGATTGGGCTTCCGGTTCCTTATAAAGTTTTTTTTTAATTTTCTTTCACTCCCACTAGCCCCTTGCGGCTTGGTGGCATTATTTACCAGGTATTCCAGAAAGTAGGACTTAAAATAAACCTTGTTAAAACAGGAAAAATGAATTGGAATTAGAATAAAAGCAGTGATAACATTTACCCTGAATCATAAATATTCAGAATGTGAAATTAATAAAAACCAAACCTCGTTAGAATATACCTCGTTCGAATACCAGTTATAACAAATTTAAGATAGAACAGAACCCCTGTCTTTTGAACAGGTGTAGAATCTTGTCTCAATTTACCAAATTCATTTCAAGATAATCGGTCGTAAATTCTTCAAGAATGACAAAATTGAACCCAATGTCAAGTAAATGTCTGCAAACATTAATTAAACCATTACATGTATGCTTGATAGCTATACTAGTGTTTCTTGTGAGGGATTTTATTCTCTTTTCTTGCTTTCCTCTCAATTGTTTTGCTATACTTCCAAAATTTGCAAGAAATGTCAAATTTCCATCATTTTGACCATTCTTGTCAGTGGATCATTTTGTCTTGGCACTTCCATAAATATTTTTTACACTCACTATTTTCCAAAATTTCAAAACTTCTTCGATGAAACTAACAGTTTCTTTTGTATCATCATCCTGTAATAAGAGATTAATTTTCCTTGCAGTTACAGTCTAATCACAAAACATCTTCAAATATTTTGTCTCTCAACTGGTTTTGGAAGAACCGTTTTTTCTGTTAGTTTTGATAATTAAATAAATTGATTTTTTTCATGCACAAAAAGTTGTTTCACTATTTTTCTATATATTTTCTGTCATTTCTTTACTATCAGAATAAAACAGCAATGCAGAACATGCCTCAGTTATTCAGTTATTGCGAATACTTTTAAATATATGTACATAATCGAAAAGCAAATATAAACTATTTTTACTAACCCAAGGCTTATTTTCAACAGTATCAAATTTCTTGAATAAAGCTTGATTAGCTCGATTGTCACAAATAACTGCAATTGCATGACCTTTCAAATGATTGACTAAATCAACAACATTTCTAACATTCTGAAACAAATATTCCGAATTTTGTTTGGCAACTGGAATCAACTTAATCAAAAGTTTTGGTCCACCATATAAACCTTTGATCATAATACCCAATACAGTTTTTGCTAATGAGTTCAGAATCTTTGGCAGAACCAAATAAGTCCCCTTCTTAGTATTGTAAGCTCATTTTAACGTAAACTTCATCCACTAGTGTGATATACTTTTTTCTCTTCATCTGACATTTTGCTAAAAACATCACTAAGAAACTTCAGATTATCCACCTTCGAAACTTTTGATGTCATATCCACTAGTCTTTTTATGCTGGGTAATTTATAATCATCTTCGAATTCCGTTATAAAGAGATCGAGATGTGGCAAAATAATCGAATGTCCAGACAAGAATTTCCGACTCGTAAATTCTTTTTTATTCGCGGTGACATAACTTCAATATATTGTCTCAAAACCTGTTTCTTTCGTTCACTTTTCAAGTTACCAAGGTAAAGAATTGCTTCCTCAATTTGTGACCAATGTTGAAACATATTCATTCTGTTTTTCAATGGGGAAGAAATGTGTGTGCACATACCTGCATGGTAGCATTTAAACGTCAAATTTTTCGAAAATTTTAATAAAAATATCGGAATACCTTCAGTGAAAAAAATGAGAAGACTGGGTGAACTTTTGATTGTTTGATTTGTAGCAGGTAACTGCTGGCACAAAATCGTGTTGGTCAACATCAGGACATAAATTTGTAAAATTCTCAATTCTATCTTTTTCTAAGAAACGTGGAAACTCATTTTGAACACATCGCACAGAATTGGAACTTTTTTGTTGTTGTCCTTGGTTTTGGTAAAAAGCTCGTTATCACACTTGATGGTAAATTATTGAATATGGATGGAGGATTTTGGGGCAGTACTTTTCCCTGAACAAACTCTGTGTCATAACCAGGTGGAAAATTGTTGTGGTACGATCCACCTAATTTACATAGTGGAGTACCGGCCATATAAATATGGTTGGTACCGGGGAGACGGGGAAGAAGAAGAGATCCAATCCAGAGACTCTGCCCGACTGCGACTAAGTCAACCCATTCTACAGGAACGGTCTTCCCAAGAATATACCAAACTATCTGTAAATATTGTGTACACGTTCTTGTTTCAATACATTTTGTTTAAGTACATTTTGTGTTGTATTATTATTCCATGCTTTATTCAAGTTTCAACAAAAATGCTTTCCACAAACAAGAGTGTTTGGGTGGTTAGAGGTATTATCTCTTGGTATTACCTTTAACCATCTTTCGCTTTCATCTTGATCTTTTGGGAGACGAAACACCCGGTCATTATTTTTCTCATTATAATTGCCTCGGCAGACTGTATCACAACAACTTTTGACCATTCTAATATAATATCAACAGCTGCGCTCAAGACAATTTTTTAATAAAATTATAGTTTCCCCGAATTAAAAGAATTTAAGGTTTATAAATCAAAATAGTTGTTAGTCAGTATATATTCCAAATAAGAATACTCGTTATTACTTTATATATCATCTGAGATTATAAAAAAATACCATTTTTTGAACGACGCTGATATAAAAAAGGATATTTTGGGAAAAGTTCAAAATGTATTTAATTAAAAATGCGCGACTCTGTTCAACGGACACATTGTTATTGAAAAAAAAGGTTCATACAAAATTATTATATCAAAATTTATCTGAATATATCAAATAGACTTGAGAAATTAAAATAGTTGTTAAAGTTGAAACAAGATTGAGAGATTTTAAAATACGGCAGATGATTAGTTGAAAAGGCGTAATTTTTTAAAACTTTCAAACAATATTTCTTAAATATATATTACTACTGTCATGAAGAAAAACGTTTGCAAAAAGTATTTGCTATATTCTAATAACTTTCAATCCAACAAAAATTGCAAATTTATAATATATAACAGTAGTTTAGCACATTAAATCACTGAGTAAATTTCAAATTTTCGACGGTTATTTCAACAAAACATTATTTTTAACAAGAAAAAATAGTATTTCTTGAATCAAACACGCTGCTAATATGAATAGAAACCTTAATAAAAGATTATTAGATTAAAAATTCTCGGATTATATAAAGCAGAAATTAAATTTTCAGATTTTAAAAATATAGGTGTTTAAACTGTCAGTATTATTTTCAAAATTGTGAAGATACAACTCCAGACGAATGATTTTCAAAAACTTCAAAGCAATTTTTGTTCAACGGACACGTTGTTATTGTAAAGACACATTTCCATACAAAATTATTGTCAAAGTTTATCTGAATATATCAAACAGAATAGCAGATATGAGAAATTAAATTAGTAGTTAATAAAGTGGAAACAAGATTGAATGATTTTAAATGGTTAGTTTTTAAACTTTCAAACAATATTTCTTAAAAATATATGCGATCTCTTATATGCATGACCTTGATACTGCTGTTATTATGAAAGAAAAAAATTATTTGCGATATTCTAATAAATTTCATTGCAAAAAAAATTGCAAATTTATAATAGATAACAGTAGTTTAGCACATTAAAACCATGAGCGTAGTTCAATAAAATTAATAATGGCGAAAAAATAGATCTCAATAAATTTCAATTTTAACTTTTTACAGTACTCACGAATTTATGATAATCCAAATGTAATTTATGATAAAAT
>CAHIKZ030000335.1:2020000-2042500 GCA_903632075.3 Acanthosepion pharaonis | reverse complement strand
ACGTTTTTACAAAAAATACACGAACTGTTCATCTTGCTGACAACGATACATTAACTACAAATTTGAGATACCGAAAGCAATCATGTCTTCTTTTATATGCCGTGTCTCTTCAGGACGTAGGTGATCATGGCTCTCCATTTCTTCCTATATTGTAGCTCTCAATAAGTTTTATCATTTCGTTCTTTCTGCCGTCCACTTACTTAAGCCCGTTAAGTATATCACGCATTGCTTTTCCTTGTCCCTCTTTCCCTCTATCCGCCCTATGAGTATCAGATTTACTAAGCCCTCCTTTCTCATTACGTGTCCCAAAAATTTCAGCTGCCTCTCCCTGATGTTAAGTATAAATTTTCTTTGTTTGCATCATCTCTAAAACCTCTTTGTTGCTCACACGTTCGGTCCATGGTATCCTTAGCATCCTTCTGTAGAACCATACATCTGTTGCCTCGAGTCTCTTCTTCATCTTTGAGAATGCCGTCCAACATTCGCTGCCGTAAAGGAGGACATATATCATGTAGCAGTTCAGTACTCTTTTCTTGGTTACCAACGAAACACTTCTGTCTCGTAATACTCTGCCTGGCTTTTGGAATGCATCTTTGGTCATCCTAATACATCTTCGAATCACAGCATCGCACTTACCGTCCTCCGTGAGAACATTTCCCAGATATTTAAATTTCTGCACCTGCTTGATTTTAGTATCCCCGAACGGTAAATCGCATTTTGGGCTCATCTTTTTGCTGACAGCCATGCGTTCTGTCATCTTGTAGTTTGTAATGCTCTTACTGATAACATTCTGAGCACGAATATCGCGTTCCTTGTTCCAGTGTCTTTAACGAACCCGCATTGTTCTTGTCCTATTTCTGATCTGATTCTATTCATCAGATTATGTATGATGTTTTGTTTTGTGGCTCATTAGGCTGACTGTTCAGTGGAGTGCACATTCGTTTGCGCCTGATTTCTTAGGCGGTGCTATGAAAATAAATCTGTTTAGATCTTCGGTATATCCCCACTGTTGTAGATTTCATTTATGTCTATGCCAAAATTATCTAAGGTTGTCAGCACCTCTGTTATAATTCCGTCTGGCCCTGTCGCCTTATAATTCCGTCTGGCCCTGTCGCCTTATAATTCCGTCTGGTTCTGTCGTCTTATTTCTGTTCGATTTGGCTAGTGCCTCTTCTATTCCTGTTTTTATAATTTCAGGCCCGTCGGTAATTCTGTGTATTGTCAATTGTTCTCTTTCGTTGTTGAAGGGTTCTCCAATATATTCGTTCCAGCGATGAAGAATTTTTTTCCTTCTCTAATATGAGCGTTCCATCCTTGGATTTTATGCAGCCGGTTGACCAGCAAGTCTTCTGTCCTGTTAGTTCCATTATTTGTTATTGCATATCTCTTTTGTCCGTGGTACTCAAAATCTCTCTATTTCTGCACATATTTTGTTTAGTCACTCTTCTTTAGACTGCCTGCATTTGGTCCTTATTTTGTTGTGTAACTTTCTGTATTCCGTTCCGCATCTTGGCAGAGTTTTCTGTCTCCTTTGCATTATGTCGAGAAATTCAACAGTGATCCATTCGTTTTTTCTTTTTCATCCATTCTCCTTTGGGATTATATTGTTTGCTGATGGCACTAAAGCTTCTCTTATTGCGTCCCGTTTCAAGTTTTCATTCCCATTTTGTTCCTCGTATCTTCTTTTCACATTGTCCATATATTTTCCTTCGGGTTCGGGTCGCTCAGGAGTTTGTTGCATTGAGATTTGGGTGTTGCTTTAGGTTTCTTCAGTTTCCGTAGTTTCACTCTTAGTTTACATATAACAGGGCGATGGTCGCTTCCGTAGTCGGCACTTGGGTAGGTTTTGCGTTGAACCATTGTAAGTACGAATATTTAAATAACTGGGAAATGTTTTAACAGAGAATTGATATAGCGAAAATATCTTTCCAAGAAATACGCTAAGTGTTAAGTGAGAAACAGGGAAATTTCATTAGAAACAGAGAAAAGGGTGTTGAACAGTTATTTAATGTCGGTACTTCTATATAACAGTGAATGCTGGACAATCTCCTTACAGATGAAGAGATTGGAAGCAACAGAAATATGGTGATACAGAAGGAAGATGAGAATGTCATGGATTAAACTCACATAACGAGAAGGTTTTAATAAAAATAGAAGCAAAATGGACACTTATATAGGAAGATGTAGATAGCCATGATCAGTTTTGTCATGCTTTCTGGGAAGCAACAATTCTGATAGAATCAACATTTCTGGGCGAAATGAAAACTGTCAACTATTTCTTATAGTAATTGATACAAAGTATACTGAACAAATGTGGTTGTATTCATTTTAGATATTTCGAAATCAGAAAAAACTTGGGTACTTGTGGTACGATAAAAAAAAACATCAGAAAAAATAGCAAAATCTGTAAAGAGAATGAGTGAAAACACTCGGAAAAAAACCTGGGTAATTAAATGAGAAATAAGTGTTACGATACAAAAATTATTGATCCTGATTTCTCAGGTTTTCTCTGATTCAGTTTAGGACGTGCACCTAATTATCTTACGATGGCGACTGCCTTTCTTAAGGTTTCTGTTGTTGTAACGTGTTTCGAAAGTCTGTACAGTTGTACAATAGAGATTGTGACCAGAAATAAGCAGATATCTTTTCATACTATTATTGATTAAGAACTACAGATCACGAATATCAAAAGAAAAAAATGTACAAGGTGGTTCAGTTTGCCATGTAAATGCATTGTAAATTGATATCCACCTACGGAATCCAAAACAAATGTGCTCACACGACGTGATTTATTAATATTTAAAAACATTGTAAAAAGAAATTGAAATCTCTTATCGATAGTAATATATGAAAAAGAAAATTCGAGATTTCAAATTTCTCTCTCTCTCTCTCTCTGTCTATCTCCATATATATATATATATATATATATATATATATATATATATATGCAAAGCAATAAGCTAAATCTTGAAGGAATTTTCTCTATCGCCTGTAATAATTGCCACAAGGAATACATCGGGAGAAACCCCAAGGAATCTAAATAAAAGATTATATGAACAAAAAAGGGACATTTTACAAAAATACATTAAATGCATTAATTGGTCACTGTAAAAAAAATTGAGATAAAGAAAGCTACTCCGATCAAAGGAGAAAATAATTCACTCCTACAGAAATGTCTAGGGAGTGCCTTGATCGCAGGCTCAATCACACTAAATTTGCGCCTTCTCTATTACATCATCTCCCCATCCAAGGCAGATCTTCTGTTATCACTGTGTGAGATATCTAATAACAAAAGTGATGGAAGCAAAAAGAAAGACTAATCTAAATGAAATTGGCTAGATTATATACAAAACAAAAATTAAAGTTCTAGCATCCCTCATTCGTGCTCAGATATCGTCGCACCAACGTAACATGAAGCACGAAACGCGTCACACAAAAGCTTTCTTCCACTTTGTCATACATTTTTCACCCACATATATATGATAAAAATGTAGTTTTAAGTCATGCTATATTTATGGATAAAAGTGCTCAATATCAGGGATGGAGCCTATATAAATATAAAAGTAGACTGAGGACATCACCTAGCAACGACAGTCTATTTCACACAAACTTCAGCCTATGAAGATTGCGCGCAAGCAGGAAACAGGCTGTCTCTTCTCGGTTTTAAACGTTATTTTTTCAGAGGATACTCGTACTTGAGTAGATGCTCCGTTTATTTATTAAACAGTGTATTTGTTCATTTTCGTCTAACAGTCTGAATGTTCGAGAAAACTCACTCTCTTCGAAACTGCATCCCTCTAGGCAAATAGAGCTACAGTTAAATCTGAAACACACACACACACACACACACACACACACACACACACACACACACACACATATATATATATATATATATATATATATATATATATATATATATATATATATTATATATTACAGTAAGGTTCGCCTTGTACAAAGCCCGGGGACTCGGGGCAGAGGGTTACAATAAGGGGTAATTTATATGGATAGGAGCGGAAGAAAACAGTTGTATCTGGACGTGAACAAGTTAAGATTGTAGCGATCGTGGAAAAATCATCATGAGAGTCTCCGCAACAGAGCAGTTGTTCGAACGAAGAAGCTGTTTGAGTGGAACTTACTTCTCGCCGATGGAATACGGAGGAAATGTAGATGGTTTGTTACTATGTAAGTGGTATGGTGGGTCTTAGCAGTGAAGGTAAGACCAGGTGGAACCCGGAGATGCAGTTCGTCCGAGCACGTTCCATGGTAGTAGCGACAGAGCATTGAGATACTCGACACATCCCGCCTGTGACAGAGAGGTTGGAGTGTGGAAAATAATTCTCCCACAAGGACTACAAGACGCTGTTGAACTCTATCAAGCCTGGAAAAAAAGATCTGGGCTGCTCCTGTGCAAATATGGCAACAGTACTTCATTCTTGGCCTGAACTTGCTCTTATAAAGTTAGAGGATAGCATGGGGAGTCAGGATCTTACTGGGGCGGTACAGGGAGCCAATCATTTTACCTACACCTTTAGTGATGGATCGTATATAGGGATTCCACTTGAGATTGTGTGTGAGTTTGATATCCCCACCTTGAAGGGATATCAGCTCATCGTGACTGGCGATATTTCGGGGTCATATTATTGGTGATAGAATGTGACCAGTTTGATTTTAGATGCATTTAATGTAACTAGCCAGTTCTTTCTCCACTGGGAAGTTAGTGTTAGATCAGAAGAAATGTCAGCTGCCAATCTGTGATCATCAAGATTTTTAACGGTGCACCCGTATATCGTCGTGTCATCGGCTTAAACCTTTACAAATGATCGGAGTATATTCTTAAGTAGATCATTTATGTAAACCATAAAGAACTGAGGGACACCTGTGTTGACCGCCGGGGCCTCGGAAGACGAGCCGTTAATAACTACCTTCAGAGATCTAACTGTTAGGAAGGATTTTATAGTAAAGAAAACCCTTTCAGTGATTCTATAGCTGTAGAGCTTGTATAGCAAGCCCTTGTGCCACACTTTGTCAAAGGCCTTCGAGATATCTAATGATATGGTCTTTGCGGTATTTGTGTCGTCAAGGGCTTCACTAATTCTATGTGTAATGATAGGACATCAACAGTAGATCGGGCTGATCGAAACCCATACTGCTCGTCGCACAAGAGGTTGTTCCTCTCCAGGTGATCGACGGCCTTCTTGATGATTAAGGCCTAAAAAGATTACTGCTACTGAGGAGACTAATGGGTCCATACTAGGAGAGGGAGGACCGGTTGCTAATGTTTTTGAAGGCCATCCACATACGCTTGCCACATTCGTGGAAAAGATTTTTCCTTAAAGCAGCGGTTAAATAACTTTGCTAGAAGTGGGGATAATTCTAGGTTGATACGCTTAAGGATGACCACTGGAATTTTGTCCGGGCTAGTGTCTTTTTGGAAGTAGAGGTTTTTCAGAAGTTTAGCGACTTATCTTGCTGAAATGAGTATACTACTGAGATTGTTCTCAGTGAAACGTGAGAAGTTGGGGAGGGGATGACCTTTCTCATCGAAGCGGAGAGCTTCTCCTTGTCTGTCGAGGATAATATTACCCAGGTGGCATTTATTATAGTGGGCACATCCGCGTTGTCCTGTTCATAATTTGGTTGGTGATCTTCCAGAATCTAATTTATTTTCGATCTTGGGATCCAATTCGTATCTTTTTAATTTTGCTGATTTTAGTAATGTTGTCCTCTAAATGGATTCAATTCTTCTTGGGATTTTAGCAAAACCCTTCAGGACTGTTATGGTCAGAACTCTCATTTCCATATTCAACAAATTTCCCAGTTTTCTTGCAAGATGTATCTTTTTAATACATCCAGTTCAAGACCCAAGAGCCATTCAAGGTAGAGAGATATTAAATGATGTTACTGTTATGGCGTAAAATGGAGGAGGGGAGTAAGAGATGCCTATTATGAGGATATGTCGGATAAGTAACGGTTGGCCCTAGACTTGGAAAGGTTAAGAATAAAGTAATTGGGGAAGCATCCTTTCTTGTGTCTGTTCCGCAATGTATCAATTCTAGGGAAGAAGATGACTAAGCGGAACTTCTTCCATATCAAGGGAAGACGAAGGGATGAATATGAGTCGATACAGGATACGTGGCCTTGTGGGTCCTATCGGTGAAGCGGTGGAACTAAGAAATTTTGTCAGATTGAAAATAGCGGTAGAATAGCGAGAGTCTGTCAAAATTTTGTTTGTTGGAAAAAAGGGTAGTAAGGTGGAAGACAATCACGCATAAAAGACGTGTAAACGCTTCTCGGGACTGGAAATGAGAATTGGCGGCTCCAACCCAGATGCAGCGTCAATATTCCGATTTGACTCTTGTGGCGTTGCAGCTCTGACACCAGGTTCGTTCTCAGGGTGCAGCTTCTTCCAATAAAACGCTTGTAACTTAAAAATAGTCCTTCGGCCAAAACGTTATCCACGAATACAGACCATAAGCCGATTGTAGCAGTAAGTAGATTTTTATTCACTAGTTGTAACCTGCTTCTATAGACAAACAGAGCCGAGATGAAGCGTAGGTGAGTGCGTAGGTGAACAGTCTAACGGGTGTCTTCCCTTTCACGCCGTGCTCCGTGGGCTCTGTCGGTCTCTCTGATTTCTCACGGGAAGTATTATAGAGAATACTTTTTTTTTGTCTTGCCATCTTTGTTTTAAAAAAGGCATTTATCTTCATTCACTGACGTTTTTTGTCCCAGCCGCTTGCTCCGTATTTGTGAAATCCATTTCACTTACTGATAACCATCTGGAAAAATAAATGCCCGAATCCGTTTTTTTGACAGTTTAGCTGTTTTCCATTTAATAAGATAGCTAACTAATATCGCTACACTCTGAGGCTATTCATATTCTTTCAGTTTTAATCCGTTGTCAACACCATTGACTTTCTAACATACGGTAGCATGTGACTTATCTCTGGTGATAATAGATTAGTCCTTGCTATTATATTGACGTCAAATAAGCCAGATGCATAAGCGTGTTGACCTGAGAGATGAACTTATAGTCACCTAGTGTAGATCTGAGTCCCGCAGGATGTCACTAGCTGAACTCCAGAAATAAACACGTGATCAACCCACCTGCACCCAGAATGTACACACGCGGAAAAAATCATATAACAGACAGATATATAAACACCTACTCTAGAGTGAAAGAGGAGAGTTTCATATATCTTCCCGATAATGTAGAGCCCTGTTCGGAGAAGTCTCCAAATCCGCGCATATATACCGACCGACGGTGATTGATGAATCTGGATTGAAATAAAACAGTAATGCTATTATATTTGGTCCAATCTCGTATGTTCATTAATAATATGCAAGGTTAATATTACAATAATTAGTTCTGTTTGTTAACAAGGATTAAGCTTCGACCTCTAACCTGCATTTGAGTTTAAAATTTCAAGAAAATGCCATGATTTTTATTATCTAATATAGATACTATTTTGTGCGTAAACTATTGATCATATATCAGTTATTTGCACAGATCTTATGGGATCACCTTTCCTACCCAGTCATGCCTATCTTTTGTACTTCTTTTGAGTCAAATGACTACATTCTTGCATTAAATGACTGAAAGTTTCATCTACGAGTTATATCTGAGAAATAACGGGCCTTATCCGTTCTTCGATGTGAGAGGCAGAGAGTTTTAGCCACAGGGCCAGACGCTCAATGAGAAAGTCTACAAAGAGATCCTGCGGTATTTGATTCTCTCAGTGCACTAGAAGAGACGAGAGTTGTGGCAGGACAATTCGTGGCTGCTTCACCACGACAATACACCTGCTCACAACGCCTTGAGCATCCGACAGTTCCTGGCCGAGAAAAACATCACCGTAATGGAACATCCTACCTATTCACCTGATCTTGCTCTATATGACTTTTTCTGTTCCCCAAGCTCAAGTGGATCATCAAGAGGACCAGTTTTGAAGGCGTGGTGGCTACCAAAAGGGACATCTAAGAAGTGTCTTTCCAGCAGTACATAGAAGCATGACAGAGAAGGATGGAAAAGTGTATTAGACTCGAGGGGGTACTTTGAAGAGGGAACAATGAAGTTTGTTGTTTGGAATTGAGATATTTTTTTGTAACTTCAGTCCAGTTACTTTTCAAACATACTTCGTATAACCTCCTTTTTTATTATTTTGCTTCGTCCTATTTGTCTTGGGCTTAATATATCACTAGCATATTACCCATCAAAAATTATTTACGCAATTCGAACTTCTGCCCAAGGTCAGAGAATTGGTGTTCTCTGCATAGAATCAAATCATCGCTTTCTGGTGTAGCATGCCAGATAAATCCCCTCCAGGTATATATCCGGATATTGCTTAGCCTTGTCTAAAATAGCCCCTCTTCCTCATTACTTATATTAATTTATGCGGTAAAGTGGGATTTATACAGACATTCTAACTTGATATATCGAGAATAGTTAATCTAAAGCGACGTGAATCATTAGGACAACATAAAAATGATTAAATTGTACTACATTGTGTTGTAAGTATTTTGTATTTAAAGTTTAGTTAACACTAGTTGTGATTAATGATTAATATAAGACTGTAAGCAGGGGCGGCGCTCGAGGCTGCAGGTATGGCTAATGCGGCCCTATATATGCCCTGGGTTTGACATGCCTTCATCACACCACACGCACATTCAAGTTTACAGCACCTGGTATTCCCAAGCGGTCACCCTTCTAGGTACTGATCGGGATCGACGTGGCTTAACTTCGGTGATCGTACGCGAACAAGTGTTTGAACATGATGTGGACGTGAGCCTATCTTATAAGGAAACGGCTAATGTTACCATTATCATTACTAACAATAATGTCAGTTATACACTGATTTCTTATTAATTTTTTATTCTTTTGATATTTGCTAAACCTTTCACACTCCTCCTCCTCCTCATCGTCATCATCACCATCATTACCACCACCACTACAACTACCATCATCATCATCATAATCGTCGATATTAACATCATTCCTGGAAGTAGTTTATTTGCAGTTGTGCGGAAAATTTTTTCTCTCTATTTCCTTGAAAAATGTCTATCAAATTCTTTATTTGATGCGTGGTTTTCGAACAATACAGAAAATGTTTTTCCTTTATATTTAGCATGTGGTGATTTTAATTTTCATCATTAGCCAAATAGCTTTGTGAATACCTTTCTCAAGTAGCTACAAAAAGTGTTTGATTTTAGTTACATCGGTTTGAATGGCAAGTCACGTTATTGGTTTACTCAGCAAAGCAATGAAGCGAATAAGACGCAAGTTGGTGGGTGGTTACTGAGTGTTAGAGAAAAAGTAAACATTATTTTAGGAGAGAGAAAAAAAAAAGAACAGTGAAACAAAAGATAACGATTGATAATAAATTTAAATTTAAATCTTTTAAATCTTACAAATTATTTTTTTAATATTAGGCTTTCAATTCGATTTTTTAAAAGAAATGGTTTATTCTTTTTTCCTTATTAGATTATTGTATAAAAAACACACAAGACAATATATGACAAGAAAATTAAGAACAAATGATATATCTATATTATTTTAGCTACAATGCTCCACAGTACGAACAGAGTGTTAAGGAATATATATTTTTTTATGATTTGGAAATACAGTTTAGAGAGAGAGAGAGAGAGAGAGAGAGAGAGGAGAGAGAGAGGGAGAGAGAGAGAGGGGACTTGTATAGATAAATGACCTTTTCATTCAAAAACACGTTCAAAAGTCAACGATGATATGCTTGTAGAAGTTAATAACTTAATAGCTTAATTGACTGGAAAAAAAGAGGAGCAATGATGGCCAAGATAATGTTTTGTCTGCATTAATAGTGTCTAATGTTTTAGTCACTGTTATAATCGCGAATCAACATTAATGATGACGGGAAACAACACGAAGCCGGTCATTCGGAGGGTGTCAAACAGATTTTGGTAACTGATAAGAACAGAACAGTTATTTATGATATTTTTTAGACAATAGCAAATGGAGAATTATAGCAGAACAAAGACGCTGCTGAGTAAAGATTCTCACAGTTGGAAACGCCTATTAAAGATAATAACATATATAATGTCCACAAACTTAATGATTCATTGCAATATCGCAATATAAAATTCTGCTTGACTGACGACAGAAAATGCACGACACACATGCATACACATATAGACACACACAAACGTATATATTTTAACGCATCCGAAACAAAACAACTTTCATTTAATCACCACAGAGAACCTCTTCTGTCTCTCATCAGCATGTTTTTTTTTTCAAAGTGCCATGGGTGGTACATACTTAGGCGATCATGTATCTTTTTGATACATGACTAACGAGGCAGATTTTTTCCGCAGTAGGTTGCCATTTCTTTCTGCGGTAGACCAGTTGCCATCCGAGGCTATAGAACCCGATCTGTCTTGCTATTTACCCATCACTGGGGGAAGAAAATTTGGTTTGGTTTGTTTTGTTTTACGGCACATAAACCTCAATGGGTTATTTAATGCCGACAAAATTTTTATTGCTGGTAATATTTTGTTTTGTCAAAAATCTATTTCTGGTAATATTTTTTCCTTCAAAAATCTATTTCTGTTAATATTTATTCCTTCAAAAATCTATTTCTGGTAATTTTTTACTTCAAAAACGTATCGCGGGTAATAATGTTTTTCAAAAAAGTATTGCTGGTAATATTTTTTCCTAAAAAATCTATAGCTGGTAATATTTTTTTTCAAATATGTATTGCTAGTAATATTTTTTTTTCCAAAACATATTGCTGGTAATATTTTTTTTTTTAAAAATGTATAGTTGGTAATAGATTTTTTTCTTCAAAAATTTATTGCTGGTAAAAAATTTTTTCAAAGTATTTCTGGTATTAAAACCTATTTTTACACTTTCATAGTATTTTTACCCCAGTTTTGGGGTTAACTATTTACCCATAGCTGGGAACCTAACATGTGGACCTGGGAACAATAGCAATTAAGGGGTGGTTCTACGCTCCTCAAAACCTCTTGATCAGAGGCCTTGCTGCTGGATATAGTTTATTGTCTTGCCAAGGACGCGGATGTAGTTTATCGTCATACCCAGGACGGTGGGAGAAGAAGAGGCTTCATACCTTTCCTAAGGGTATTAACACGTAAGTGAATGTAATGGATTCTGTTGCTAAACTCCAGGAAAGTAACACTTTGCGCTCACTTTGATCTCACGCTTTCTATTGACATGAAGTGGAGTGATTATATTAAATCAATTACAAGCTCTACTGTTAGGAAAGTTGGTTCAATGCGTCATAAATCTTTCTCGTCAGAATCCATCTTGTACATTTATAAATCTACCATTCGTTCTTACATTGAATGCTGCTGCCATATTTGGTTTGGTGCTCCTGCTATGTAGCGATTTTCTAATGTGGCACAAGGCCGAAAGTATGTGGTACCCAGTGAGGATCGAACTCACTACTCATTCGTAATTGTGCTAGTGAGACAAGCTTGCTAACCATCACACCGCCTCGGGGTGCCCCAGTGCTCCTCCTGCTATATATCTCGAGATTTTTGACAAAATTCAAAGAAGTATCTCTGATGTATTCGATTTCAGTTACATTCCCAAGGACTTGACATGGCTTTCCCTTGTCTTTTCTAAATATATTTTCATGAAAACTGTTCTGATAAGCTTTTCTCCTTAGTACCTCGACTACATGAACTTAAGCGTGTTACTAGATTGGCGACGAGTCCTCACCGTTTTGCTGTTGAACTAACAAGATGTAACCGTAGGTTCTATTCTAATAGATTGTTTTTCTCACACATCTCGCCTGTGGAACTCCCCTCTGATTTCTTGCTTCCCTACCAAGTACAATCTTCAAAGTTTAGATGCAATATCAACCGCTATCTTCCTCAAACATGTCCCTTTACTTTCATCAGATATCGTAACTTCACCCATTATGTTGGTTTTTAAAGTATCGCGTCTTCACGTGGCTTAGGGATATTATATTTCTTCTTATTCCAAACGTTATTTTTACTGTATACACCATGTTTTAGTAGATTCCCTATTTTATTTGTGAAAATGTGAATTAAGTCCATCGGCGTGCGATTTAATAAAATGTATATGATCTCCGGCTGTATTGAAACCCGCATCTTCCTTTGTATGGGAAATCACTGTCTCGTAGGAGAGCTTTAGACGATTCGGCCATAGAGAGTATGTCGAATTGGACAGTGATTTCCTCTCTACAAAGTGGGTCGTTGGTGTGAAACATTCCGGAGAACATGCTTTATTTATTTCTGGGAGACATAATTCACACTGTTCAAGTAAAATGAATGATGTCTACTCAAACATGTGTATCCATTAAAAATAACGTTTAGAGGATGAGAAATAATGTCAGATTAAAAATAATATATATATATATATATATATATATATATATATATATATATATATATATAGAGAGAGAGAGAGAGAGAGAGAGAGTTTATGCAAATTTAGGTAATCCGTATGGGTAGACCTGAGGAGGATGATATCCAGAGAGCTCAATGTGAAATTCAGAGCAGATATGTTTGAATAAAAGACAGACCACGTTAAGATTCCATGTAATAAGCTATTTCACCATAACCCCTTTAACAGGGTTCTGGATCATCAGACTTTACTCCCAAAGGCTGAAATGAAAAAAACAAAAACAAAAAAAACCCCAAAAAAACATATATATATATATATATATATATATGTAGACTTCTAGTTCCAAACACAGCCACTTACTGGAACTAGAAGTCTTACGGCCATATAACGTTGAAACAGCGGTGATTGCTCTACTATAAGTGAAGTTAAGCAACGTCGATACTGGTAAGTAACTAGATGGGCTACTGTTTGGGTGTGCGCGTGGTGTAATGGAAAGTGACTCTAAATGGCTAATCGGAATGCGGAGTTCCAATTTCAGTTGGGTTTGTTATATTCACTTATGCCTTTGGGAAAGGTATGAATCCACCTCTTCTCTAAAAAATAGTTCTTACAATTTGAAATGTTTTCTCTCTTTAAATCCCCTGCTAATGGTCGATTAACCGTAGAAAATGAATCAATCAAACCAATCAAATAGAAACTAAAACGAGTAAAGTCGTTAAAGAGCATCCAATAACACATACATACATACATACATACATACATACATACATACATCTATCTATCTATCTATCTATCTATCTATCTATCTATCTATCTATCTATCTATCTATATCTATATATATATATATATATATATATATATATATATATATAAAGAGAGAGAGAGAGAGATAGAGAGGGAGGGAGAGAGAGAGAGAGAGAGAGAGAAGACATTCATTGTGAGAGAGAGTTAAACGCAGAGTAAGAATGCGTGAGTATAGAAAAGGGTGTGGTGAAATCCTTTCGGTGCGACCAAGAAGACAACAGAAATTTTGATGTTTGTCATTTGGTTGAGCTGAGAACATGTGTACTTAACCTGGATCTAAAGTATAATACGAAGCATGGTTGAAAGCACCCGCTGAATAACATTCGGACAATATCTACACTCAATGAACCCTAACTCTTGCTCTATTGTACGTAAAAAAAAAAAAGAATCATTGCCCTTCGTTTTTAATAAAACATATATCAATGAAAAAGTGATGCTGAAACAGATGTTGTAGATAATATCCTTATTTCTTAATATATTAACTTTAGGTAGCTAACAAAACAAAAAAAAAAGAAGAGAAAACGTGATATTTAAGCTAAAAATGATTTAAAAAATGAAAAATCTCTCTTGAAGCTTTTATTTTAGTTTAAATTGCAAGCTAATAGTTTAAACGTAATATTTCTAATAATCAAAATACTTTGCTGTACTTCAAATTGAATTTAAATTGATTGGAATGATTTTTCGATTATCAGTAAAGTCGAAAAAATCATCCATATTGCCAAATCTCTCAACACGATATAATTATCCCCATGAAAAAATCATTCAAAAATAAAGTATACTTTTCTGTAACGTCATTTCAGAAAAATTACATGATTTAACGTTTAGTTAATCTGAATTGAAACAAATATTATTTATTTTAGTTTTAAATATCTCAGAAGAGCATTTTTTGTAACACAGAGGTGGGCGTTTTTATGAGGTGTTAACACATTTATCGGCAGCCTGATGTTTGGGAAATTTATCTAAAGAGGAGATAATTGTTATAAAATTACATGGGAAATAAAACACAAACGCATTATATATATATATATATATATATATATATATATATATATATATATATATATATATATATAAACATAAACTATTCAGACGCTTAGAAAATTACCAATAATTCTGAAATGTACTATTTTCAGATAATGTCGTGTACGGACTTTCGTATTTACAAAAGTGGACACGTTTATATACACATGAAAAATTCAAAATTCTTTTCAAAATATTAGGAATCGCTGAATTGTCGTAAGCTTTTCCATTTATAATTAGTAAATAGTTTTTTTTTTATTTAATAACAATATCACCTAACCGGTATAAATTAATATATAATTTTAGAAGATTATAAATTATTCGAATTAAAATTAAAAAAAAATGAAAGCAATTCTTATAAAAATTCATTATTCAATGGAAATTCTTTTTCGTGAGACAATAGTGTGCATAATATATATTTTTCATAAAGCAATTAAAAGCTTTTCTAATTAAATAATGTCTTAGTTTTATTGCATTTTTTTATTTTACGATTCAGTGCAGATTTTCTGTAACTGGGAGTCCTGTTTGACTCAAAACAATTCACGATTTAAATTCTCCCAGGACTTGTCCTTATAACTAATATAAATATTAAATAATACTAAAAGGAATCTCTCGAAATTTCACAAAGATAAATACGTGGGGGTTAACAGCTGTAAAAAATACCAACATTTTCTAAAAAAAGAAACGTTTAAAAAATATTTTAATTCATTTGTGAATAAGTTCCGACAGTTTCATTAGAATATTACAATTATCTGATTTTTGCAAGAATTTTAAAATCGATATGTTTTCACTGCAAAATGACACTCAAATTTCTCATACAAATTTTGGTACGACGTTGACGCCATGAAAACACGATTTTTAACAAAAATTTCGAAGGCTCTAAAAAGGATTAAAAAATAATTTGACATCAAAAAATTATTTGGCCTTTCCTCTTAATAATAAAGATTTTGACGATAAAATTTTTTTATTGGATTTTTTTTTTGTGTGTGTGTGTGTGTGAGTGTATACTTAGCACAGTGTACTTCTAAGTAAAGCTCATACGAGCTGTTATTTTGGAAAAGTCTTAGATGTAATGATATTTATACTCTGTCCTATCGTTAAGCAAAGTGTTGTGCTAAATCTCGAGTAGCTAAATAAGCACTTCTCTTATGGAAAAACGCCATCGGCGAATCAATTTTGATTTCTAGGTGAAGCTGTTTATGATCCCTTTCGGAAAAGGCTTAAAATCACATCACCCTGTACCTTGTCCCATAGCTCAGATAAAGCGTATTATTCGGGGTCATGTCACGGGGATGAGTAAGCAATTAGGTGAACATCTTGAGACGGCTAAACAGATAAGTAACTTGAACTTTTCTAGATTTATTGAATATATTTTTGAAAGGATTTATATCCGACATTATTTCTTCTTGCTATAAACATTATTTTAGTGGGTTCAGTTTTAGCGGTATTGACACCAAACAAAACTTCTTGCATGCAAAAAAAATCTGCTTTAATTTCAAACTCTTAACTCCATAAATCAGCCGCTGAACTCGTCACATTTGTCAATGAACTGAATATCAATGTCATTTGTATTCAAGAACTCCACTATTTTCATCTTGAAGTCAAACTCAAACATCACTGTGTTGGGAAAGGCTAATTGATTAATTAATCATTTTTTATTTTATTAAACAGTGAAATTAATTTGTTGTTGTTATTAATTTCACTGTACAATAAAATAAAAAAAAAATAATAGCAACAATAAATTAATTTCACTGTTTTATTAAACAGTGAAATTAATTTAAACACAGGGACAGAAAATCAATTTTGTGTTAAAACTTTTAAAATCACACACACACACACACACACACACACACACACACACACGCGCGCGCACACACACAAACGAACCCCATCAAACGAGAGAGATCTTGCGCTGTTGGTTGTGGGTCAAGAATACGGTGACTGCATTGCACGTACAGGATGTAAATCCTACTCCCCACCAAATCGGGCTACATGTTTCTATATATATTTCTATCCTTTGTGACTTTCGTGCAAACCGGATCAATGTCAACCTTTTTTTATATTTATTTTAGTTCAAACGGACTCTATCTTTTTAACTCTCGTTGACTCTCGTGACCGGAATTTATGTCTACTTTTATACTCCCGCGCAAACCAAACCAATGTCTACCGTTTTAACTCTCATACAACCGAGTCTATTTCTACTTTTCTGACTCTCGTGCAAAACAGGCATATGTATATTTATTTAATGTTTATCAAAACGACAGAATCTGGCATTTAAATAACTTGAAAAAAGTTCATACACTATAAAGCAAAGAACAGAGAAACACATGTAACACGTTGGTTAATAAGCTTGTTTTGTTGATCATATCGTTAATTAGAGTTCAGTCCTTAAAGAATGCTCCTCTTTTGTGACCTTATTCCATACGGAGCTAAATGTTATGTTGCTATACAATCATGCATGTTTTAGCACAAGGTCCCTCCATTTAAGCATATAAATAACAGCAAATACACAATATGAAACCTTGCAAATTTATTCAGGTACGGTTATACCTCAATATTGGGAGCGTGAAAGATTCGCGCAGTTTATTAAATAAAAATGAAAGACTTTTTAAACATTTTCGACAGTGACCTTATTAATCAATATACTTGCTGTTTTGTTTACCTATTTTCCCGATTTCTTTCAGCCATTTTTATTATTTCATTTCGCACAGTACTTTTTGTCTTTCCCAGTGGCAAAAAATAAAAAGAAAAAAAAAATAAGAAAAAAAAAAAAAAAAACTAGCTCGACATGCTTTTTACAGTTTTTGCTGTTCTCGTTATACAGATTAATAAAAATGCTAGACTAGAACTCTCATACGTAAAATTATTGTTTATCCAACATAGGACTTCGTTGATTAATATCAGCAAGTGAATGTGTGGTTTTGGGAGTTTTTCCCGAACGTGGATTCTTTTTATAGCGGCGATGAGAGGGACTCTCTTTTCCACTCTGTGGTGGGACGCGGCTATATCTTCCTGTCACCTGGTGGTCCTACGTGTGCACATCCAAAGTGCAACTGTGTCGACTACCTGTTTACATGCCGTGGGCAGCCACTGACATCCTGTTTGAAACCGGAATATGCACCTGGTAGTTTGAAGGTTACCTGCTGATACAGTTGGCTTCACTGATGCTCTGGTGTGACATTGATTGTAAAATCTCTTTTGATATCATCTGGGGATATGATGGTACATGATAGGGATCATCATAGATTAACTTTTCTTCCAGCAAAATTTTAATGAAAATGGGAACAAAAGGACACTTGTACTTAGAATCAGAAAGAGACATTTGAAATTTCTGGGTCACATAATGAGAAAATAGGGCTTAGAGAATTTAGCACTGACAAGAATTATTGAACGAGACAATGTGTGGTCGTTAGAAAGAGGAATAGCCCAAAAATGTGACTTGCGAATTGGGGACATCACGCAACAGAAAAATAAGCAAGAGTTTAAGAGACGATGGAAAATATGACACTGAAATGCAACTGAGCATTGGAATAGCAAAAAATGTTCTCCAAACGTTAAACAAAGAAACAGGAAAATTTCATTAGAAACAAAGCTAAAACATGCTGAACTGCTATGCAATATCGATCCTTCTATATGGCAGTGAATGCGGGACAATTTCCTCACAGATGTCTGTAACAGATTTACTTCTACAGAAAGATACCGAGAATGCCATAGAAGAAACATGTGAAGAATGAGGAAGTTTTAAGGAAAAAAAGAGCCAAAAATACACACAAACTAAGATGAAAATTCGGGGACAAATAATGATGAAAGTGAGCGTGGAGAATTTGACACAGGCATATTGAAAATAAGTGGAACAGGGGGGAAACATCGAGTAACGTATCTAACAAGCTTTTGTAAATGGATAGGAAAACAGAGGAGATAATAAGAAGACAAACATTGCTTGGAGCTTCTAAGCATCGGAAATTGTAGAGATATATAATCACCCACGTCCTGAAAGGATAGGGCTCATAAAAAAAGAAGAATTGACTCCATATTTATTACCATGGTTTCTTATGCCATACTAAACTAAGAATAACAAATATGAAAACGTTTTATGCATTTTTGTTTTGCTGTCAATACATTTATTTTTCTTTTTAAACCAAGATGGACGATGTCTACTAAAAATAAATCCTCGTAAAAGAATATTTTCTCAAGGCAAATTTAAAAATTCAAAAGAAAAGAAAAACAGATTGAATAAATTTTAGATGACCAGAAGCCTTTGATAGATCGAGACAATCAGGAATAATTTTCACTTCGTTTTAACTCTGTCGGCAGCCTTTGTTTGTGTCTGCTGTTAATTCAATCGTGTATGAATTAATTGCAGACTGATTAATTTTATCGATGCGAATAATCAAAATAAAACAATTTAAAAGTTGTCTTTGTCATCAGATTATTGTATTTTTGTAACTTTTATTTTTATTCAAATTGTTAAGGGTATTTTGAAGACAAATACTGTTATCTCAAATAAAATTCAAAGAAATTCGGATCAATCAGAGACAGAATTAAAGACAAAATCACTTTCGTTTTCAGGTGTTACAGCAAGAGCACAGCACAGGTGGAATGAAGATGTAAATTCTTCGTCAAAAATGGAATATGCTATTATTTTGAAGAAATTTTTTATTGTAATAGTTTTCAGATTTAGCGTATGAAATATGTCTTATTGTACAGAAGTAGTTTCCATTACGAGGATCGGCTAGAATTTCCATAGGTTAACCAAGATATAAATATAAGTAGACACACACCAGTTGGCAGACTAAAAGACATGCAGGTGTATCAGAATACATGCAAGTAACATGATAAATTTATATCTAGATCGGTCTTAACGGAACAACCTTTAGATTAAATTTTCATAATAGGAAGCACAAATTTTCAGAAACGTACCACAATTTAAATATCTGGGGAGTGTTTTGATACAAGACGGAAAGTGTGACACTGAAATTAGAAGGCGTATTTGGATAATTAAAGAATCCCTCCAAAACCTAAGCAAAGCATTAAGAAACAAGAAAATTACGTTAGAAAAAAAATGAAGAGTTCTGAGCTATTAAGTAATATTAGTCCTCTTATACGACAGCGAATGTTTGACAATCTCCTTAAAAATGAGGAAGTGATTTGAAGCATAGAAATGTGGTTTTACAGAAGGATGCTGAGAATACCATGGACCGAACAACGACGAAGTTTAAGATAAAATGTAAACAATAAAATGCTTACACGATAACATCAAGTAAAGACAGTTTAAATTTATAAGGTACACAATAAGGAAAGAGTGTTTGAAAATTTTGATACACACAGGGCATATTGTAGGCAAGAGGGACAGAGGAGAACAACGCATAGCCTATTTGTTGTTTAACGGCATATCAACTCCTTAAAGGTCATTTAATGCTGAAATTTCATTTTCTTGGTAACTTTGAAGTAATAAAAATAAGATATATGTTATTCTGTTTTCACAATCAAATACATGGTAGATGATACTCAGATTTTGTGCATATATTGTTGTGTCGACATAGTTACTAGAGGCGGTGATATGTGCATTTTATGTTGCAGTTTTGTTGGAGTTATATTATCTAATTCAGTTGGATTTCTTGAAGAAATTGTAGGAATATTTTATGGATTAAGGTCATGAAAGAGTTCTTTCATGTTGATTGTTTGGTTGAGTTTGTTTAGCGGCATATCAACATCTATGGGGTATCTCATACCGAAATCAAACACAATTGCATGCCTTCAACTACAGATAAAATGTATCGTTGGTCATTTTCCTATAAATATGTATTATTGGTAAATTTATTATAAATATGTATTTTTATACTTTTGTTTTTGTTTGGTGGTGTTCACTATTTGTTCATAGCTGTGACCCTAACAGCTGCTACCACCCTGGCTCAGGATGTCGCTGTGAACAACAGCAATCTAGTGGTGTTTTTTTTTTTGTTCCGCAAAACATCCAGTTTCCCGATTACTGCCAGATGTAGTTCACCGTCATACCCAGGACTATGCATGACCTACCTAACTTGTGTAAATTGATAGCAGAACAGGGTTTAGGAGATATAATAAAAAGAAAAAAATTGTTAAGTGCTACTAATGACAAGAAATTTTGGAGAGCCATGATCGCCAACGTCCCGAAGGGATACGGTACATAGAAGAAGAATGTCAAAAAAAAGGGACACTCACTCTCATTGATTCTTCATCTCTACCCCTAACGCTAAAAGAATTGTATTAGAGTTCATATATATGAATAATGGAAAGTTCAAAAAGATATAAAATGATCCGTAATGCAAATCGTGTTACTTTTTTTTTTTTTTTTTTAAGTGAAACTGGTGAGAAAATGTACAAAAACAGAATGTTTGATGACTACTTTTAATCTTGCCATAATCGTAAAATGTGATTTATTATCGTTTAAAAAAGACGATTAAAATATAGCATAGTGGTTATCAGCGAGAAAAGTGTGATGAGTGTGTCGAGTTCAAATCCAGGCCGAGGTCACTGCGTTCACTTTCACACTCCCTTTCCATGTGAATCATTTCCTCTCCATCCCACCAGCTATTGGTAAATAACAAGACAGACAGCTATCTCTAGCCTTTATTGGCAACCAGTCTAGAAGAATAATTCTGAATTCAAAACCGTTTGGCGTGGGGCTGAAAACTCCACCCCGTAATTAGTTACAGAAACTATAGCAGCGACACTGTGTCTTGGCTCACAAATGCTAAAATTACTGCCAACCCGGACATTTGGTCGACAGTTTCAGACAAAAAAGTCGATGTGATTAATTCATGTTTGAATTCCTGAGGTGAGGAGTTATCATTATTTACACTATTTATATTCGGACTATTATCCTCATCGTTGTTATTGTTATCACAACATTTCGGCCGTTGGCCTCTCCGGCTTTCATTAGTATTTCAGAGTATTCCGAACTGAACACTTTATTCAGTCTACGGGTGTAGACTATTCTCGTTCCACTGCTTATGTCTAGGGATATCGTCTAGTTCTTATTTTATTTAGTACTTATTACTCGCCCGTTTCCACTGAATGCAAGTACACACTGCCCCAAGTGATTGAACTCACAACCACTATGTCAGCAAAGTCACAATCCCACACTTTTATACATTTTTATCCAAATCGATATGCATCTGAAGAAGGCCGGAGTTTACGACGACCGAAATTTTGTGATAACAACACCAAAAATGAGGACAAGAGTTGCGAATGTAAACAGTGTAAATAATGATTTAGTTTCAAGATTTACTTGTGAGATAGAGGAAGAGATTACATCAAAGAAAACACATCTACAGGTATGTGTTTCTCTCTCTTTCTCTCTCTCTCTCTCTATATATATATATATATATATGTTTCATAAAAACAACTGATAAGTTTTTATTTAATTTTTCTTCTGTTCTAATAATTTTTTCTTCTGTACAAATGTTTTTCCTTCTTTTCTGGTCATATGCCTAGAAAAGATGAAAAAATATAAGAACACAAGAAAAATTAAATAAAAATTTAACCGCAGTTCCTTGTCAGTCGTTTTAATGAAGCTTGTATGAAAGAAGAACTGCTGCTCAAATACACTATTATATATCTATATATATATATTTGTGTGTGTGCGTGTGTCTATGTATGTGTGTGTGTGTGTGTGTGTGTGTGTGTGTGTATGTGTATTGTAACCCATGTCAAGCCACATCATCCTAAGAGTTATAATTCAATTTTTTATTCATTATTATTACTGAATTTTATTTTGTATTTTTAAAATTTCTCCTTCAATTTCCAACATTGATTCAGTTGAAGGCTGAGTTACATTGCAGAAAATGACATTTTCCATCCTACAGCCCCTTTTCCCACAGACGCAAAGTCGCAAGTCTATCGCCCCCATAGCTATTTCCATGGCAAATCTTCGGATGAGCTTCATTTTTAGTTCCAGAAGAACAGATTTTTACAGTAAGACATGCCATGATACTTTTACGGAGTCGAACCACTATCATTCTCTCTTTATTCCAATTGTAAGGAAGATATTCTACTGTCAGCTTTTTCATAAGAACCGCTGTTTTGTGGAACAGACTCCGCAAACGCTGGTTTTAAATTCAAGTCAAGGGTCAATCCATATATTCATAATCTTCACTTAGTACTCTTTCGTTTTACATTTATATCACAGACCTCATTCAGTAACCCACTACAATGAGTGGCTCACGAGCCTTGTATTAGGTTAACTTTCGTAAAAAATGTAATATCTTAGTGAAATAATAACAAATTGTATAAATGTACTCAACTCGAAATATCAATGAGA
>CAHIKZ030000335.1:1980000-2017500 GCA_903632075.3 Acanthosepion pharaonis | reverse complement strand
TTTCTGGTCTCGCGACCGTCTTCAGGTAAAAGCGGAGATTTCCACATATTATTAAAAATAATTAATTTTTCCTTATGTTAAATATTCTCGATATGCGGATTACCAACACACAAACAGAAAATGTCTCATATCGAGAATATTTAACATTGAACATAAGGAAAAATTAATTATTTTTAATAATATGTGGAAATTCCGTTTTTACCTGAAGACGGTCAAGAGACCAGAAACACGTGTCGTAAAATTATGTAAAACAAAGCAAAATATTTTTCTAAATAAATCCACATTACAACCAAAAAACGTTTGCGGCACCTCTCTTCTTTTTTTATATATATATATATATATATATATGTAAACATATACAATCATATACAATATGTAATTATTTATGATTACATAAGTATATATATATATATATATATATATATTTATATATATATATATATATGTAAACATATACAATCATATACAATATGTAATTATTTATGATTACATAAGTAATAAGTATATATATATATATATAATAAGTATATATATATATACTTATTACTTATATAATCATAAATAATTACTAATAATAAGTATATATATATATATATACTTATTACTTATATAATCATAAATAATTACTTACATATATTAGATTATATATGTTTACATATATATATATATATATATATATATATATATATATATATATATATATATATATATTTTTCATAAGAATACGGCTAAATCTGTCATCCGTAAAATTCTTGTTTATTTACTTCGTGACTTCATCAGTACATGGTTTGTGGATGTGTGGTTTGGGGCACCTTTTTCTGACATCGATCCTCTTCTTGCGATATGTGGAGGGACCCTCCCTTTTCCATCTAGGGAGTGGCGCTTCTGTTGTCCCGAGGTTGGGTTGACTTCCTGTGTATGTCAGGGCAGCCAAGGACATCTTTGAGTTTTGATTCTGCACGTGGTGAATGTGAGGTTAGCTTCAATGACAGCCTTCTGATTCGCATGGCTCTTTCGTTGCTTCGG
The DNA here is from genome assembly GCA_903632075.3 of Acanthosepion pharaonis. Classification (NCBI taxonomy): domain Eukaryota; kingdom Metazoa; phylum Mollusca; class Cephalopoda; order Sepiida; family Sepiidae; genus Acanthosepion; species Acanthosepion pharaonis. Next base: position 2,016,474 of record CAHIKZ030000335.1, on the reverse strand, counting down.
TGGGACACTGAGTGCAAAGCCTACTTTAATTTTCTCTTAAGTTTCTCTTAGTTTTCCCATTATATAACAGAGTCACTACTGGTCAACTGCTCTTCGAACAAAGGTTCCTTATTGATATTCAATTCGATTTAGACGACTGGTATTCCCCTGCGTGGATCACAAAATACGAGGTTTGATCAAAACGTATCTGGAATGATGCAATAAAATGATAAATACAAAACAGATTAATCTGGCATTTAATCTTCTACGGAGATTTAATCTCCTTTTCAAGCCACATACTTTGTCCGGCGTCGATTCCATTGATGAAAACATTTCTGGAATTCTTTTTGGGAATAGCGAGAAGTTGTCTGGTCGCATTGTCTTGAATTACCTTGACGTTTTGAAATCTTGTTCCTAAGTGAAGTTTGATTTTTGAAAGGGGGGATGTCACTAGATATGGAGAATATGGTGTTTGTCGTACATGGGGAATGCTGTGCTTTGTCAAAATCTATTGCACGGCCATAGTGACTGATGGAAACTCTGTGGTTTGGTGAAACGACCACACTCGACACACTTTCTTTTCAAGCACGCCAAGAACACCTAAAATGAGCGGGAACGTTTATGCAAGATGGAGTCCAAGGTTAACTTGTGTCAAGGGACTTGACTCTGCATAATTTAGCTTAATATGCATATATATATATATATATATATATATATATATATATATATATATGAAAAAAAAAAATATAGTCTTAAGATGTGCTATATTTATGGGATAAAGTGCTCAATATCAGAGATAGAGCGTGTGTAGATATAAAAGTGAACATAGAAGTCAACACTTAGAGGCGACAGTCTGTTTCATGCTAGATGCAATCGTCAGGCCCACGTCTTCGAACTTGTAGCCAAGGGTGGCAAACCAGGAGCTTATAACTCTGGCCTGACGATTGCATCTAGCATGAAACAGACTGTCGCCCTAAGTGTTGACTTTATGTTCACTTTTATATATATATATATATATATATATATATATATGGTACTTCCCTGCGTGGATCACTAAATACGATTTTTGATCAAAACACATCTGGAATGGTGCAATAAAAACGAAAAATACAACACAGATCACTTCGTCTTTTAATATATATATATATATATATATATATATATATATATATATATATATATATATATACACACATACACATATATATATATATATATATATATATATATATATATATATGTCAATTTTTGTCAAACCAGAATATTTCTACATTTACTTCGTTTTGCTTCTTAAAATAATCAAATTGACTGAAAAAGTGTGTATATATATATATATATATATATATATATATATATATATAAATAATTTCATCCATCCCAAGGCAGGAGTGCCACTGACATGCAGGGATTAGAGAGAGGGAAAGTGGGGATTGATGAAAGGATAAAAGAACGAGGATCAAGGCAATAAAAATGGCGACTGACGTTGCATTTATATTTTTAAAGATTGTAGTCATCATGGTAGCATGCAAGAGGAAGGGAATTCCACTATAGGAAATTGCGAGAAAAGTAACTGCTTAGATAGAAGTGGCGTTCACATTTAACTAAACAGTATAAGATGCCAATCTCGTCGCATGCTTAAATTCTTGTAGTCGGGGCATCAGGGAATATAGCTTGTCAGAACAGTTGTCACGAAAAATAGTTGTAGAAAAGACAGAGGGAAGCCATATCATGTATATGAGAAAGAGACTGAAGTAGAAATGTAAAGTCAGGACCGATTACATTATAGATCCTTCATTGGATTTTGTCGAGAACTTCGAGATGAACAACAGGGGCACAAGACCAGATATGGTAGATTTGTAGATGTGCAACATGGACCTACTAGCACGATACAGTGAACCGACTTTTCTTGCAATAGATGCAGGTATTGATTCAATGTAGTTGTTCCACCTCAAGTCATTGGAAAACATGAGACTAAGAAGGTGCAGTGAGACACACTCACGGAGTCGAACATCAACCATGCTGATGGGGGACGGGGAAGTTTACTCTGTGGCGGTTAAATGAAAGCAGTTTAGTTTTGGAGGCATTAAAATTTACAAGCCATTTGCTGTCCCAGTTTCCCAGTTAACTACTGATTGAAGATCCTTTTTAAGAGCAGCGTCCAGGTTAACTTTGTCAGTGCTGTCGGATTTACTATTGAGATAGGAGTAAATGTTGTCTGCATAGATGCCCACTTGAGAACTGATGACATCAGAAAGATCATTGACGAAGATAAAAAACAGTGTAGGACCCAGGATAGAGTCTTGGGGAACTCCTGCGTTTCTATGAGGGATTGGAAGAGAACCCGTTCAGAACGATCTTCATTTCACGATTTGATAAGAATGATTGGATTAAACCAAATTATCGTCTTGGAATACCGTAACCCTGAAGCTTACGTAGAAGACCAGCATTGCTTTCGAGATATCTAGAGTCACAGGTCGGGCTTCGCCGTTATTATCAAGAGGTTGGTATACATATTCAGTTATGTCTGTAAGCACATCAGCGGTAGACCGGGCAAAACGGAATCCACATTGTTTGCCAGAGAGTAGATAGTTAGAAGTAAGATGCTTAACCACTTCGGCATTGATTAAAGCCCCGAAGACTTTGCTGAAAAGTTGTAGGAGACTGATAGGGTGGTAGTTAGAGGGATCGGAAGTTTCTTCAGAGTTCTTAAAAACAGGGACGACAGAGAAGGACTTTCAGGCTGGAAAACAGGAAACAACGAGACAATAGTTGTATAGTTTAGAGAGAAATGGAGCTAGCTCAAGAGCACATTTCTTTATGACGATGGCTCGTATCCCGTCGCCTCCACTTGCCTTATGGAAGTCTAGTTTAGAAATGATATCCGAGACCAACGACGGAGTTATGCACATACCACTCAGTTCTAGGGAGAAGTCGGGTGTGGATACACCGGAGGAGTCGAGAGTTGAGTTGGATGACAATCTTTGAGCAAAGCATTCGTCCTTATCTGCTGTAATTGTTAGGACTTCAAATTGATTGAATAGAGGAGGGATTGAGGATTTTCTGTTGTTTAGAACACTCTTGCAGGGCTGTCAATAATCTCTAGAAGCAAAGTTGCGAGATGCTAGACAATGTTTCATTCTATCAGCAAACAGTAACTTTACTTCATGGAGCACACACTTGTACTCGTTACGAGCAGTGACAATAAGACATGGACATCTGGTACAGATGAAAGAAATGATTACTGTGGGCTATAGCGACTGAGCAAGCAGGTGAGAACCAAGGAGATGAACGCAGTTTAACTAGGTATTTTATTGCTGGAATGAAAGCATCGATACCGGCTTTTACTCAGGTGGAGACCTCAGATGTGCATTTTTGAACGGGGTGATTAAAAAATACATTCCAAGGGACGTCACGAAGGAAATCTCGGAACGAGTCCCAGTTCGTTCGTTGATAACAGAAAGATATTCTGTTAGTAGGGGGTTCTTGGCTGGTAAGGAAGCGCAAAGAGATTTTTACAGACACTACCGCATGATCAGAGTTACCAAGAAGGCAGAGCTGCGTAGCGTGTCAGGCATAGAGGTAAAACAGAGATCGGGAAGAGAAGCGTTTCCGTCAGGGTTACTGGGGAAATGCATAGGAAAGTCAAACACTTGCGTGAGGGATTGAGTGATAGAAAAGTTAAGTGTTTGGATGCCAGCGAGGTCAGTAATAGAGTGTTTAGGCCATCTGGTATGTTAGGCATTGAAGTTACTGTTATGGTCCGGTTCCTTGTACCACGGTGATAGTCCAAAGTAGAACCAATAAAGAAGAATTCGAACACGGATATGGAATAACACAGATATATTACAAACAGGAATATATACAGAGAAGTAGAAAGTGTTAGTACGAACAATCAGGTTTAGTAGTAATTGTCTGAACGCGACTCTATTTCAGACTGCCCCTGACTCGACTGATTGACTCGCTCGCTCTGACTGACTGACAGACTCTTGACGGACCTCACTCCAGACTTCAGGCTGAACTCCCTGCTTCCTCTTGAGGTGCAGTATTTATTACGTATGGAATAGTCCATTATGTTATTATGGGTAAGGTCCCGTAACAGTTACCGAACACGGATATATTTGCAGATGGCCTTGTCAATATTATCGAAAATAATATGTAGCACGCAACAGTCATGAGAGGAAGGGGATCGGTAGAAAAAGAAAATCTAGCAGACTGAATTAAGAAGAGATAGACGGAGACACATACGAATGGTCTGGAGATTCAAGAGAGAGTTCCCTAGTCAGCAGGTGACATAAACTCCCAGGCCGTGCGTGTGGACTTTGGAGTCCTTTCTAATTAGAGTAAAGTATTGTTGGTCGAATGTTTTTGAAAGATCTTTATAAAAGCCGACGAGAATATCTGAGACACTAATTCGATTGATGATCTAAAAATAAATGAAAATGATACCAATTCGCATCTTTTTGTTTTTATCTATATATATATGCATGTATGTTAACCTGTCGGTAATACTTGTATTGTTTGCAACAAGGTTTGCAGATCGTTATCTGGACTGAGAAGACACATGGTGGTACATGGGAGAGTTAGAGGTCATGCAGATTTATTTAACACAGTCAAGGACACCGAGCTTATCTGTCCTATATGCATGATAACTATGAAATCAAATGCTAGTCTCGAGAGTCATCTTAGGGGCCATGGACGCCGAAAAGAGACGTAAGTCATGTAGCAATCACCATGCAAGTATATCTATCTATCTATCTATCTATCTATCTATCTATCTATCTATCTATCTAAGTTCTAACCATCACAGATAAAAGCCCCCATCTTATGTACACTGGGATGAACCATTGCCATTGATTTCGTATTTCAGAAAGTTTTCCTCGGACAGCTTCTTCCCCCAAATCCACTCTTTTGTGGAACTGACTCTCGAGGAGATGCTTTCCCGAACACTAGAATCTTAACCTCTTAAATTCTAAGGTTAACCGTTATCTTTCCCACATCTCATCATAGAATGCAGCTCATGCAATAGCATCCTTTGTTGGAATTTTTGGGTACCCTGGTGTATTAGTGAGCCAGCCAAAATGAGCTGACTCATTTTATAGTTCACCAATAGAAGGGTTAACCAATCAGAAGGCTCAAAATATCCAATGCGACATGTATAATGGCGGTCGTGTTTTTCCAGAATATTCACTGCCAGCCTTTGATATCGAAGACTGAAGAATTACGGAACAGCTGCTGGAGGTATTGGCGATATAGTCAGATTCAGTAAAATATCTGACTCGAGAGTATTAATCTTTAACGTTGTTTCATTGAACAGAGTACGTACTGCGCTGTATTCTATATTCATAGACTATGGTGAACATGGTCAACATCCTTTCGTAACTTTGTTGGGCTCTTGTGCCTCTTATTGGTTAAGCTTAGTAAAAAATCTATCTAGAAGTGTTTGCTGAAAAGTTCTCAGTCCGACCAATAAACCCTTTTAGAAACTATGAATAATCTGATGATTTGCTTGATTTTGAGAGCATTTAGCACTATACCCCAAACCCGTTCCCTCGTATATATAAATATATTTTTCTTCTAATTCTAAAAATCAGTTTACCGCTTGCACGGCTTGAGGTATAAGAATCTCTCTCAGTAGAATTAGGAACTGGCTCTATGAAATTTTTCTCAATTTTATTTTCCAGACATATTTTAAATTTATTTTAGGGTGTGACCTATCTATATATAGGCCACAAATACTGCTTATATATATAATTCATGCAAATAATCTACTTTACAATATGTACTCTTATTTTGATATTTCAAAAGTATATTCTAGAAGAAATCTGACCTTTACAGACAACAAAGATTTTTTTACCCTCACATTTAAGTGCAACAGGAAGTTATAATAATTCAAATAAACATTGTGTGACAAGGATATTTATGATAATGTACTATTATTTATTTATCATAGTTTACTGTTGATCTATTTGATACGGTTCATTGACAAGGTATTATTTTTTTCATCTTAAAAGTCACTTAGTGTTAATACGCACATCATATTCTGTTCCGTTGTATGTAAATACTTTTTATTTTCAGTAAGCAACTATACTTTTCTTTTCACCAAGTGGAAATCAGTGGCGGCTTTCACTTAGGTAAAGGCTATCATTAAGAATTTATGCCACGCCTTCTCCTTTAAAATAGGCTACACATTTTCTTCATCACAATTGGGCACGACTTGTCACTGTCTGAGCTAATTGACGAGAGAGTCAGTCTTAGAGACATTTTTTAAATCGCAGTCATTAATAGATTATACGTCTTTTACCAACATTTATATTTAAGCCTTTTATAGGCTTTTAGAAAGACAGTAGTACATTTACAACTGAAAGCTTAATGAAAAGAAGTAGGGATAAATGCTTACATAGATATAAACTCGATATCTTGTCGTAAAATAGTTATTAGTAAGCTCATCTCACCGACTACTCTAAAGTTGAATATCTGTGAAGATAGAATACCTATGTAGATAAAAGAATATCGATGTATATATTACATGGTAGAATAGTAGATAGAAGCTAACCAATGTAGATAGTATATAAAATAATATCTATGTGGATGTTAGATGATAAAATATCTATATTGATAGTAGATGATAGAATATCTATGTAAATAACAGATAATTGTATATCGACGATTGTATATCTATGCAGATAGTAGATAATAGAATAACAATGTAGATAGTAGATTAAAAATAATATATGAAGATAGAAAATGGTAGATAAACAATGTGGATAAACTAATATCTATGCAGATATAAGATAATAGAATATCTATATAGATAGTAGATGATAGAATATCTATGAAGATATAAGAAAACAGAACATCGATGACCATGAGGCCCAGGCTCGAATCACCATGGTCGATTTGTCAATAAGGAGACTTAATGATGTTATCGAACTGGAGGGGTCGATCCCAGCGTGCGGCACATTATGGAAAGTGCCTGAAAACCATACCAGTGGTTGACCCAAGCCTTGTGAGCGAAATTGGGTAGACGGAACCCTTGGGAACCATTGAAAGCTGTGCTAACACAAAGTCACAAGTCATCGTGGTCGAGGGCTTGAGTGTGATAATCTTGTTCAAATTGTTGATAACGCTAGATAACACGCTCTTTCCCAGAAACTAGGCATAGTTGCAGTATAAACCACAGATGCGCCAGAGCAAGCGTCTGCAATAGGGATTGGTTAGCCGCCCTAATAGACTCGAATACGAGTGGCGAGCTATACATATATATCTACATATACAGGCAAAAGATTTGGGGAAACCCCGCATTTCTTTAAAAAAACACTTTAAAATTACTTATTTTTTAAAAAAGTAAAACATAATATTTCAGTAACTGCAGTGTATTCTTTTATTTTGACAAAAAAAAAAAAAAAGTTAACTATAAAAATTTATCATACTAGAGCATCATACTTTGTTTTCATCAGTATAAAACCCACCTGCCTTAATTACTGCTTTACATATTCTTGGCATTGCTTCCAACAGTTTTTGAAAAAAAAAATGTAGATAGCAGAACTTCCCAAGCATTCTTCAAGCACTAAAAAAGCTCATGCTCACTCTTTGGGTATTCTCTTCGCACTTTTCTATCCAATTCATCCCATACAAATTCAATGAGAGAGAGGTCAGGAGATGGAGACGGCAATGTAATTACTTCAAACATTTTGTTCCTTTTTTGACTCGAGGTAATTTTGACATAATTTAGAAGAGTGTTTTTGATCGTTGTCTTGATGAAAAGTGAATTATTTTTCCAGTTATACATAAAACAGATTATATAGCATGTCTTTGCAATATCGAGTAATATTGTTTGTTTTTTTACGATTCCCTTAATCGGAATTAAATCTCCAGGACTTAATGGGGAAAACAAAATATAATATTTCTCATACAAAGTATTCATAATTTAGCAAAATGTATTGTGGACAGACGAATCCAAATTTTTTTAATAAGAGGAGCCTGGAAAAAGACTGAAAAATAAAAGCAACTGCATCGTAGTTAATGAAATGTTATCTTTTACTTTAAAAAATGCAAAAATATCTGATTTTAAGGTGTTTTTTAAATAAATGTATGGTTATCCCCAACTTTTTGTCTGTAGTGTATGTAGATAGAAGATATCAGAATATTTATGTAGATAGTAGATGATAGATTATCTATCAGATATTAGATGACATAATGTCTATGTAGATACTCGATGATACGATATATATGTAGATACAACGTGATAGAATATCTATTTAGTTGATAGAAGATAGAATGTCTATGCACATAGTAGATGTTAGAATATATATGTAGATAGTAGATATTAGAATATCCATAATGATATATCTACGAAGATATAATAATAGTATATCTATGTAGATGGCAGAATATCTATGTAGGTATAGAATAATAGAATATATCTTTAGATTATAGATGTTTATTATAATTATTTTTGATACAAGTATTCCATGTCATGATCTAGGTACTGCGAAGGAATTTCTAGAAAAGCGAAAAATAAATTTAAAATAATTTAAATGTCTTCTTTGTAGTTACATTTATGATTTTATTTCAAAGATAATAGTTTAAATTTAATCTGTATGAAAAGAAGAATAAATTTCAACAAGTGAATAAAGTTTTTAAATATTTTTTGAAATCATTTTCACGTTTCCACATCGTCTCATCGAATTGTTATTATAGACAAAAATGTAAGCAACAAATTTAAAAATCTCTTTGAAATCTAATATTTGTCCAAGAGAAGTGTTTCAAAGTGAATTAGTAAATTTGATGATCAATTAACTTGATTTTGCAAAAGTAATGCATATTTTTTGCCTAAAATATAATGAAATTAATCTTTATTTTCTCATGGTAACCTGTGAGCTGTCATAGGCCAACAACGGTAGTTTTTACCAACTGTTAAAAATCGTTCGAAAATTTAAAAAAAAAATAAAGAAATACGGAACATCAGCAGTGCAATAATAAAGAAATTGGCATTTAGGTTTAAAAATAGATTGGCCTATATATCTGAGATGTGGTATTATAACTATTTACATTGCTCGGACGGTTGTCTTCATCTCTATTGCCGTTTTTACGACTTCTCGGAAGTTGTACGGTCCGACCTACTTCAGGTGATATCCACTGAAATTTCGAAACCGAATCCTTTATTTAGTTCACGAGGATAGATTGTTCTAGTTCCACGTGTCTTTTACTAGATAACTCAGTTTCAGTTAATTCCCTTTAATAACTCAACTCTCCAAATTTTTGTTCTGCTCTGGCCAGGTATTGAACTCATTGGGTCAAGTAAGATTTTTGGATCACTCAACCAACGACTTTACCCACTAGGATAATCAACTGCGGACATCAGTGAGTGAATTTTGTGGATTTATAAACCTAATTTCCGGGCTTTATTATCTTTAACCTTATATAACTAACATTTTAAGAATATAATATATAATGCGAGGAAAAATTCTAGTCTACTTATATTTAATCATTTTACCCTTTTCTGGATTGAATTTAGTAGAATTGTCTGTTCGCGTTTAGCAGTCCTTTTATCCACTTGACTCGATGTCAAGCTTAGCAATTTTGAAGTAAGAATTATAGTGTAGATACGTCTAGTTAGTGGGATAGATAACAGAATCAAGATGACAGTAAGTTTATTACTGATAACTATACATGTTTTTGAGGATAGTACAAACCATCTTTTTTCTACTGAGTTATTAATGATTTATACATAGATTCCAATTATATGGGGTGGGGGGAAACATTAATTCTAATTATTATTCATAATTGGATAATAGATGTATTTTAGCGTAGACTGCATTTAATCCCAAATAACTATTTTCATTGTCTTTTCCGCTACTCAAACACTCTAATGATTCTCATTGGCTTTTTTTCTGAACTAACAAATTAATTATTTCTAGCGAAAGGGAAAAATAGATTATGAAACTATTGCAATTTTTAATATAAAATATCCTTCGGCCAGCATGAAATTTGAATATTGGACATTGAAATTCAAGTAAAACCTCGGTCTTTTGAACAGGAATAGAGGTTTATCCATTTTTTTTTCCTGTTTAGGATTAGGTTTCCGGTTCCTTCTAAGGTCTACTTCAACTCTCTGCTTTTGACGTCTCCGCCTGAACTCTGAAATTGTATTAACTAATTATTTTTTTACTCCCCCAAAAAGAGTAGATAGTTTGCCTATCGCCTGGTTCACACTCCTCCCCGGTCTTTTGAACAGGAGTAGAGGTTTATCCCTTGTTTCCTGTTTTATGATTACGTTTCGGGTTCCTTATAAAGTCTAGTTTCATACTATACTTCTAACATCTTCGACTGAAGTCTGAAATGTTATTCACTAATTAAATCTTGACTTCTTCAAGTATTGAGTTAGCAATCATCTTTCTTGCATATCCCGAAGAACTTCATCTCTTGTCCTTTCTTACGCTCATACAATACCACACAGTAAAACTCTACCTTGAGTGGCTCTTGTGCCTTGCATTGGGTGTATTTAGAACCGAATCCTTTATTTAGTTCACAAAGGGGGTTTTAATAATAGGGGAGGTCGGAATCTTTTCAGTATGCAACAAACGGGTGGTCGGAAAATCGATATGGGCAAACTACAGGAAAATTCCAAACTTAACTAGACGAGATCTCCCTATACATGGACAGGGGAATGAGAATAGCCTACACCCGTAGATTAAATAAAGGGTTCAGTTCGGAATTCCCTGTATGTTATCCGGTTCAATATACACATGATGAAGGCCGGTGGGCACAACGACCGAATCGTTGGGATAGCAACAACAAAGACGAGGACAATAGTACGTATATAAATAGTATAAATAAAAGTATATGTATAATTGAAAAACTTCTCAGAGTTAACCTGTAGAAAAAGACAATGTTTATAAATTTAAAAGACAATAGGAAAACTGTAATGGTAGCCCACGCGTTTCGTCCAATGTGGACTTTTTCACTAGTCATACATAGAAATAAATTCAACCATAATTTTGATTTTAAAAATGCTACACTCAAAAAAAAAGAAAATAACCTACTCAGAAGGAAAATCCTCGAGAGTGCCGCCATTGAATATTACCCAAATATTAATCTACGCCCAGGCAACCGGACAGAACAGCATCAAGAAATCAAAAGAAAATGGTTGAATCCGTTCACACAAGAATACAAACAATATCTTCACACTTGACGTAATTTTCAGAAAATTGCGTTCTCTAAATTCTTTCAGTTGCTAAGGACATTTTGTTTTGTTATTAGTTACTTTGTTTAATAAATTCATTTCGTTTTTGCCTTGAAAAAGTCCACATTGGACGAAACGCGTGGGATACCATTACAGGTTTCCTATTGTCTTTTACATTTATAAATATGCACAATTGTTAAATTATGCTTCTTCTTAAATAACTTTGCGGAGAAATCATATCTCCTCAAAGGAAACATATTAATAAATAATTATAATAAACACATTTAATAATTAATAGTCTGACCAGTACCTCTAGGACGGAGGGACATAGATTAAATCATACCCAGGCCCGAGTGGTCAAAAGAAATCTGCGAATTTTCTGGGATCTCAAATTATATTGGAGAATTGCGTTTTGTGTTTGTCTTACAGTCTGTCGGATAACAGAGTCTTTTTCTATGTGCTGTGAACCATTCAGGACGTTGGCGATCATGGCTCTCCACAATTTCCTGTCCTTTGTAGCACTTAATAAATTTTGTCTCTTTGTTATTTCTCCCAAGCTTTGTTCCACCATCCGTTTACATCCCGTTAGGTAGGTCATGCGTCGTTTTCCTCTCTCCCTCCTGCCCTCAATCTGTCCTATGAGTATCAATTTTTTCTTCATTACATACCCTAGAAATTCTAACTGTCTCTTAAATATATATGTCTGTTAAATATAAGTGTCCTTTATGTTTATGTTCTCTCCAAAACTTCGCCGTTGCTCACATTTTCGGTCCATCGTATCCTCAGTATCCTCCTGTGTAAAAATATTTCTCAAAGAGTGCTTTGAACATTTGTGCACATCAGGTAAGACATGGCATATTTAGGTAATATAAGATTATATTTTATTTGTTTACTATATATATATTTTTTTCTTGCTTGTTCTATGTTCCGTGTCCCTTCAGGACGTGGGCGATAACGGCTCTTAACATTTTTATGTCATTTGTAGCTTTTAGTAAATTTGTTTTTTTTCCGCTATCTCCCCTAAACTGTCTTCTGTCAACCATTTACACAAGATTGTTTGGTAGGTTGACCGTTACTTTTCTCTGTCCCTCTTGCCTTTAATATGTCATGTCAGTGTCAAATTTTCAAAACCCTCTTTCCTCCTTATGTATCCTAGAAACTTTAACTCTGTTTTTCTAATGTTAAACACAAGCGTCCTTTTTGTTTTCAGTGTTTCTAGAACTTCATCGTTTCTCACATGTTTGGTCCATGGTATTCTCAGCATCATTCTGTAGATCCAAATTTCTATTATTCAAGTCTCGTCCTCGTCTGTAAAGAGATTGTAGGACGGTTGATATTACATAACAGTTCAGTACTGTTTTCTTTGTTTCTAATGACATTTTTCTGTTTCTTAATTCTTTGCGTAGCTTTTGGAAGGCATCTTTCGCTATCCCAATGCGCTTTCGGATTTCAGTAAGGGATAAAAAAAGGATTACTAATTGAGAATCGAAGGGGTCCTCACAGAGGATTTGTACCCTCTTATAAAAAGGGCCGCTGAGTCTAATAATAGGATTAAAAAAGACATTCTGATTAAAATTCTCCAACTTTAATTTTCTGTTTAGTTTTAACCTTCTCTCCCCCAAAAAGAGGCAACAAAAAACAACTTTAATATGAACAAAATTCTTTCAAAAGTCGCGAGGTTTTATTCTTATGATTTAATTGAATTCTTATTCGAAAAGGAAATCTGTAAGCCTAACTGTAGGACTTCATGATGAAACAAAAACGAACGTATAACGTCGAAGTCTGGCTTGAGTTTTGTCTTTGGTCATTCTGCGTGAGATGAATGAATCTAGCTTTTTCAGAAGCGGCAGACTGCTAACCAGTAACATCGCTTTCTTTCCTTTCTTTCCTTGCCGCATTATCGGAGTTAAATTTATGCATTCATTTCCCAATGAGTTGGCAATTAAAACCCTGTTTCTGTAAGTCTTCCGCCGGTTGCCAGACTGCCTTCTTCAAAACGCTCACCGACCGCTTGCAATTAAAAGATTAGTTCTTCTATCATCCACAAGCGATAAGAAACCTTATTGCAGAGCCAATGATTACGGACACACTCTATTCCTGCGTTACACCAAAATTTCAAGCAATTAAAATCCAATCAACTCATTGCTACATTTTTTCCAGTTTGTTATGAAGAACTATTCTACGAATTTGTTCCGTTGGAAATAAAGACTTGGACGTGTATGATTGAAAGAAATGAACAAGAAAATGACTCTTCACAACTTCCTATCCTTTGTAGCTTCAAGCTCTAATGTTTCTTTCTTTACAAGCTGAATCCATCATAAAAATTCAGGATGTGGATTTACTAAATGTGCCATGCGTGATACACGCTTAAGCGATCATGTATCTTTCGATACATAGCTGACGAGGCAGTTTTCTTCCGGAGTAGGTTGCCATTTCTTTCTGCGGTAGACCAGCTGCCATCCAAGGTTATAGAACCCGGTCTGTTCTGCTATTTACCCATAGCTGGGGGGAGATAATAGAGGATTCCTACCTTTCCCAAGGGTGTTAGCACGTAAGTAAATGTAATGGATTCGACTGGAATTCGAACTCGGCTCGCCGATTCCTCAATCCGATATGCTATCCATTACTCTGCCGTAATATTGTTAAAATACCTCGATGTAGACTATTAATAAGAAATTTATTATAGGAACCCCCAAAAAAAAAAAAAAACAAAATATTAACCTGAAAACTTAGATACCTCCACGATATCGCTAAAAAAGAACATAGTATAATGAAAAAGACGCCAAACTTGACAAAAACAAAATTTTATCGTCTAAAAAATTATGTTATTATTAAGAGGAAAGATCAAAGTTTATTTTAATTATTTTTAAAATTTTTTCCTTCTTTTTAGAACAATCTGGATTTTCATTTAAAAATCCTTGTTTCTCTTTGTATCACCGGAACTAGTAAAATAGCATATACAATTTTTAACAATTTTTTTTTGTATGGCACACATTAATTTGGAAAATCTTTCAAAAATAAAAATAATTGTCGGATGTTATTGAAACTTTCAGAAAGTATTCACAGATGATCAAAATTATTATAAATATGTTTTCGTTTATTAAAATCATGGCAGAAATATATTTTTTTATATTTATTACTAGCCCCATAACTAATTTTATGAAAACTCTAAAAATTCGATCGAGTCCACTTTAGTAATTACAATAGTTAATAACACAATGCTTTGAGGAATGCAAATCATGTTTTTTTTTTTTTTTTAAAACCCCCAAACCTGGAAATCAGCTCGGAATTGTAACATACAAAACTCAATAAAACAAATATATTATTTAATTTCAAATGCTTTTATTTGCTTATAGTTTCTGAAAGCAAAAAAATTTTTCGATGAAAAATTAATTTTTAATACAATTATTTGTTATTTTTTTTAATTATAATAGATTTTTACATTTAAGCTAAAATATAAAATTAGTTAAAAGCCGCATCCACTTTCGTAAGTGTCCTTATCAGATAGATCTTATTTTAGCGTGTTGTAAATTGTATCGTTTTGACTAATCAGATGACCCGCAGTAATTAAGATATGTAATTTTGTGTTTATAATCGAGTTCTAATTATAAAGTACGGAAGACCAACCAGAATACAATTAAGTTGCTTTATTTGAGTTAAGCATTGTTCTCCGCTGTTAAGGTCTTTACTTTTGCGAAACACATGTAGCGAAGTTTATTTGATTTTTCAATTTCAACTGAGAAGGGTACCTAAAAGTATCAGTATCATCTTATGAAATTTATATGATCTTATTTTTATATTAATCTCAGTTATGACATTTTTTCCATAAATGAAATATCAAAATTAATAATAAAATGAATAGAAATACAAATAACACAGTAAAATGTAGTAAATGTATGTACATAAAATTATAGTATTTTATGTACATTTCTGATAAAATTTCATAAGAAAGGAACCTATAAATTAATTAGATACCTTTCTTATGAAATTTAATCTAACTCTTAACAGTCTTATTTTAATTTCTTTATAATATATTTTCCATAAAGCATCATAAATGTAAAGGTGAAAGATAAGTACAAAAAAAAAATAGAGCGCTGAAAATTTTCCTTAAAAATAACGAGGTAAATAATTTGTTCACTTAAATGTAAATAATTTCACTTTTCTCCTTCCGCAGAACAAATTATCCTCACGGAATCCGTCAATATGTCATCCATCACCTGTCAAGTGATGCGAAAGTTTATGATCTGCTTTGTTTTATTTTCAAATTAGATCTTTTCAGCGCAGAAGCTAAGTTAAGCTTGGTTCAAAATATTTTAAATAAAGATTATAATTTCTGATTTTCTTAAAATAAGTTTTAAAAAAATGAAGCTAAGCAAAAGTATTAAGAAACAGAAAATGTTCATTAAAAACAAAGAAAAGAGTACTGAACTATTATTTAATATCAATCCTGTTATATGACAGTGAATGCTTGACAATTTCATTCCAGATGAAGAAGAGACTTGAGGTAACAGAAATGTGGTTCTACAGAAGGATGTTGCGAATACCATGAACAGAACACATTAGCAACGACGAAGTTTTAAGGGAAATGGAAACAAAAAGGATATTTATATGTAGCATCAGAAAGAGACTGTTGAAATTTTTAGGGTACATAATGAAGAAAGAGGCCTTAGAAAATTTGATACTCACAAGACATACAGAAGGCAAGTGGGACAGAGGAATGCAACGCATAACCTACCTAACTACCTTCTTTAAATGGTTGACAGGGCAAGGATTAGGAGATATATCAAATTAAGACATGCAAAAGACAAGAAATTATGGAGAACTCTGATCGCCAATGTCCTGAAGAAACACAGCACATAGAAGAAGAAGAAGAAGAAGAAGAAGAAGAAGAAGAAGAAGAAGAAGAAGAAGAAGAAGAATTCGATCCCTATTTCATGCCCCATACTTGCTAGGGTAAATACGCCTTAGTATTAATAAAGTAACAATAAAACTATGTTTACAATAGCATAAAATAATTTATGTATTTATATCTCGTTATTCTAGATATCTGTCTATTCAACAACAAATGCATCTACTCAAATAATTTTTGATAAACTCAAAGTCATTTGAGTTAAAACTACCCCAACATCAACTTTCATAAAAGATGTAATTAATACATAAAGAATATGAATAGTTGGGATAGTTATAATCATTCAAATGTTGGAATATTTATAATCTAGGCAGTAAATGTGATAAAATTTATATTAGTTAAACAAAAAAAGAGTTTAGAAAAAAAGGATCCGTTCCCTACGGCTTATCAAGCCTTCTCAGGTTTACCCTATTTACATAGTTCGGACTGCTGTCTTCATTTTTACTGTCACATTCACGATATTTCGACCGTTGGATACACCGGCCTTCTTCAGGTGATATTTGTTGGAATTTCGAACCAACCCCTCTATCTAGTTCAGGCGGTAGATTCCACATACCTCAGTTTTACTTAATTTGCCCTGATAACTATCCAAGTTTTTCTCTTTGCCCGCGATTGAACTCACAACTCTCTGGGTCAAGTCACTTTTTGGATCAATCAACCAACGTTTTATCCACTGGGCCTCTTCTAAATTCCAGGTCATTCTAAATAATAATACCATCATTTTCGCATTATTCAATAGGCTTTCATTTTTTTCGTTTAGCAAAACGTATTTTTTTCTAGAAGTTAGCAGTGGATTCAAACTGAAATATGGAATTAAAAAATACGCCGCAACTTAAGTCGATTAACTTCGATATTTTTCTGCCACTCGCTCCACATCTGTTTTGTAAGGAATCCCAAATAATTTAAATAGATTTCTATATAACCGGAAGTCGGCAAAATGAGAGGAAAACTCGCTTCTCAACTCCTGAGATGTCTGGTATTATATCTGTCTTGTGATTCTGGAGATTTGGAAAATGAGAATAGTTAATACTTAACACTATTTAGAATAAAACTTAAATAAACATTATTTATTATCGAATAGAGATAGCTATATTTGTTACCGCCAGACAACAAACTCAAATGAAAAACTCTGAGGAGAATACGAAGTAACTTTTCGAAGGATCGCTTCATATTAAAGTGAAAAACTGTATTTGTACTCGATGCTAATTGGATAATTAGTAACCAGGTGTTAAGCTGGAGGTTTCGCAGGTCAGATGTGGGCCGGGGGTTGCAAAACCCCTATCTTAAAGCAAGATATATATATATATATATATATATATATATATATATATATATATATATATATATATATATACTAGTAGAGCCTGGCGTTGCCTGGGATGTAACAGTAAGAGATAGATCAAGTATCGACCATCATAAAGACTGAAAAATAAAATTGACAAAGATTATTGTTTAAGGTTGACGGACACGCATGTCTTAATTAGTTTTTTTTTTTTGCTTTGTTTTTTTTACGAATTGGTCAAACCCAAACTCAAACAAAAACATTGTTTACAATCGTTATGAGTCTACCGATTGAATAGAATTTTATTATAAACAATTGTCTTGTAAATGGAATTTTTAAAACATTCTGAATGTAAAAATAAAGAAAAGTGTGCAAGACAATAAGAAACTCTACCTGCCAAAAAAAGTGAAGTTTTGTTGAAATCGGTTGAAAAATGTAGGAAATCCGATCCCATATATAAACGAACAGACACACACACACAACCTGGGTTTTATAATAAGTATAACTCGATATGAGTTGTCCCCCTTTCATTCTCGCGAGAGCGATGCCTCTTAATCGTGTTTTCAAATTGATTTCGTGCAATTGTGTTTTTTCCTTTTGGCGCTGTTAGAACCACCGCAAGGTAATTTTACGTAGTCCTGTGAAGTTTTGTTGAAATCGGTTGAAAAATGTAGGAAATCCGATCCAATATATAAATGAACAGACACACACACACACAACCTGGGTTTTATAATAAGTATGATATATATATATATATATATATATATATATATATATATATATATAATAGTTGGGATTGTGGAGTCTACCCAGCAGTTAAAAGTCTCGAGATATCTCGCCCACTTCTTATTTTAGTACGGCTCAGTTGCCCTATTTCCACTTAGCCCAAGTAAACACTGCTTGACCCAGTGAATGAATTCACAATTACCATGACACCAAATTCACGAACCAACTGCTGTTGCTGTTGAAGACTTGTAATTGTCTTTCCTTATTAGCGGATATCCTATCGTATTTATTTCTATGCTAGGTCGACTAAAGAGGTCCTGATTGCCTAATCTTACATTCAACCTACAATAAAGTAAGATTTACGGTTTCCCCTGGTTTAATCAGCATACGAAACGATTTGATTTCAGAATTGTCGTTCGCTTAGATTGGCTGCCATTCAGATGATGAAATATTTATAATTCTAGGTAGTAAATGCGATAAAACTTATATTGGTTCAACACAAATTTTTTGTTGCATACCGTACCTATGAATACTAATGGGTATGTCCCAGTCCTCATAAATACGTTGAACACTATTGTAAGCGGAGGCAATGTGCTAAGTAGTCCACCACTAGCAGTGATTTACCGACTTAACGTCGCTGGCGACTATTGTATTTTGTTGATATTATAAAGATTACCATTTCATTTCCAACCTCCATTTTGGTTATTCCTCATTCAGTAACTCTTTCTAGGTTACAACAGTTTATTAATCCTTCGCAGGTTTACGTTTCGGTCGTTGTACGCTCCGGCCTTCTTCAGGTGATATTTCTTGGACTTTAGAACCAAATCCTTTATTTAGTCTACGGGGGTAGTAAAACTTTGGATAGATTGTCATCTTTCCATTTATTTAATCAATAGCTGGTGGGCGGGGAGGAGAGATAGATTCAAGGGGATTTGTGTGAAGGTGAATGTAACACATTCAACCGGAAACTGAACTTAGTCCTCTGATTTCTCTTTCCGAGGCGCCAAGAGGTACCCTACAATTACATCTACCAAGAAAGAATATTTAACTTAATTGAGACATATTGATTGAGATATATTTTGCTACAGTTTTACACGAAACTCTGCTAGATAGCTGAATAAATGTTACTCACACTGATACAGCCCCCCTGCAATTTCTGTTCGGCTGAGGGCTTCGGTATATGAGGAGTTACGACGCGCCTGTGAGCTTATATTCTGAGAGTTGCTACACAAGACGCATTAGCCAAATTAGCTTCTAAAATTATGCTTGTTCAAAAGTATACAGTGTTTTTTTTTAATTAAGTACTTTTTCTTAAAACGAAAGCAAGAATATCTATACTTTACTTTCAGTTTGTAGTTTTAAAAAAAGAAAGTGCTACGAAATTAGTACACACTTCATAACTTCATCTATATTATAACAAATCTAACATTATTTTAATTAAACGTTCGCAAAATACAAGGCTTAAGAGTCACTCAAGCTAGAGGAGTATTGAGTAAGGACGTAAGAGTAAGAAGTGCATATTATGAGGATATATAGGATATATAACCGTTGACCATAGTTTTGAAATGGCTAAGATTATAGTAATCAGGAAATAATCCTTTCGTGAATGTGTTCCACAAAGTAGTCGTTTTCGGGAATGAAGCTGTTTGATAGATTAGTGATAGGCTTACAACGTTTCATCTATAAAAAAGAGGTCTCAAGTTTAAAAATAATTCATCACATACAATGTCGCGTAAACGCTTTAGAACTTAGGAAGCTTATAAATCGAGGCAGTCCCAGCCCAGATATGGCAGTAATATTCCGTTTTTGGTCTGATCGTAATCTTCTTAAGATTGGGCCAGGGAGGAGTAGTCATATACTCTCTGGAGTGACACATGGAAGTGACCATTTTCCCAGCATCATTAGCAATGGATTGTGTATAAGAGTTCTACTAGAGACCTGGGGTGAACGAGTATCAGGAGCCTCAGCGCGGGTAAAGCTGTTCATTATGACTGGAAAAATTTCATGGCCTACTTAGTGATGATGGACCGTCAATAGCTTTGTTTTTTTTTTTTTTTTAGAAATATTGAATGTTAAAAGCTATTGTGCTGTTAGAGCCAGATTAGAGGGGAGATCAATAGCCATGCTCTGATCACCTAGATTTTTGGAGATGCACCCATAAACCGTTTCAGCTTCATAGATATTAAATAGGATTAATACAAATAAAAATTGACATCTAGCTGATTAATATTATATTCAGCATTTAGAATCCGGACTTTCGTAAACGAACATTTTAGTAATCGTTTGGTCCACTCATAAAGTTTCAGCAATTGTCTGCAAATTTTCTATTTTTAAACGGCTAAAAATTAATTTATACGATAGTTATTGGTGATTTTCTAAGCGTAGCTTAGGTGCGACACTAGACCGTAAGTATGAGGCACTTCATGAGGGGTGATGGGGTTAGTCTTGGGGCGATGGTGTTGACTCGACAATAAAGATTTCTTCTCTCTCGGTCGGGTGATCGCTAGTTATTCTTAGTTCGAAGATAAAAGAAAACTTCAACAAAGGAATTTTAAACTTCTCGAGTTTTATTCACCACGTCGGTGTGTACATTTCTAACTAGCTAGTGGGGTCACTCTCTCACCCCACTAGAAAGCCGCTTCCTAGACACGAAAAAACACGTCTACATTCTTCGACGGGTAAGACACGACTCCCTGAACTCTGGAATCCCTTTCTGTATCTATCATTCCCACGAATGTTTTAGTCAATCAAAAGCGACTTCCTTTGTTTTCATGTATCTGACCTCAAAGGTCAAAATAAGGAAGTTAGAGCAGAAATACAATTCTCTAAATTCTGCTAAAGTATTATTTAACATGAAGACCGAACTCACTACTCAGTCGTAATTGTTCTGGCGAGACAATAACCATTACACCATATCGCGATGCCCAATGCGCTAACTATTGGTATTAGGTTGATTTTTTCTTTTTGAATTTGTGTGTGTATGTGTTTGTGTACGCGTGCGCGTTTGTGTATACGTGTATGTGTTTCATGTCATAGTTATTTTTCCGTTTCATCATTTTCTTGTTTCCTCCTACTCTCTCCTTATTCCTTTCATTTCATTTTTTCTCTTAAAAAGATCTGAGAATATTCCTGCTGGTGAGTTTTTGTAGCAATCGCCTATGCTTTAATCGACTATGACATTGTCCCGTGGGACGTTTCTGTTTAGAGAACTTGAATCCTTAAACATAACCTGCATGCCGATGAGAGATGCTACGGCTTTTCATGCTTAACTGCACTCATTGAAACTTGAATTTAGTTACAGCTGCTGCTGCTGTTAAAAACCTGCTGTCAATTGTCTTTCTTTATTAACGACTCCTATATCGTATTAATTTCTATGCTAGGCCTACTAACAAGGTCCTCATAAGCTAGCGTATGCACTGGTTCGGACGCCTAATATGTCAGTGTTCTTCTTCGTCCAGAATTTTCACTTCATTCCACAGGGATTCCAGAACTGACCTTTATTTTGCAGTGGTTCATTGAAATATTTGATTTGATTAGTTTTTGTGACTTATTTAGGATTGCAATAATAAGTCTTCTTTTTTTTGCAAGTGAATATTAATTTAACAACATTTACTTTATTCGGAGTATTGTCCTTATTTTTGTCGCCATATTTATTACAACGTTTCGACCGTTGTATGCACCGGCCTTCTTCAGGTGGTTGGAATGCTGAACTGAACCCTTTATTTCGCTCACTGGGGTAGACTGTTTTAGTTCCATGTGCCATGGATGTCAGTTATCAGTTATCTCCTGTTAATTCCACTTTCCAAGTTCTCCACTGTGCCATGTGTCCCTGAGGACACATGGCAGTGGATAAATGCGTTAGATCCAGTAACAGGACTCAAAGAGTGCGAATTCAATACTCGGTTAATTTCTCATCCCGAACCGCTATCCATTACACCACCCGCACATCCCGCTTTTGAAGGAGAGCTGCACTCTTCATTACAGAATACATAACTTCTGTTAAAAACATTAACTATCAAATAATGAAAGTACTCCTATATACTACGATCTCATGTATAGGTCGACGTTTGATTTTGAAGCAGGATATCCTTGATTAATATTTCTCGTATATAGGCCGATACCTCCTTTTGGAGAACAAATAATTAAATTAAGAAACCACTATATTGATGGCATGTGATGCATATTTTATGAAATTCTTACCCAAATCATTACTTTTTATAAACATCTGATCGATGAGCCTGATGATTGCTAAAGCAACGATTTCTTATATTATTACATTTCCTAATGAAATGAAGGAAAGCATCAAAATAAATATTACATATTTCGGATTAAAAATCTATTCATTGGAAAAAGAACAACATTCTTAAAATTCATTTTCGCGCGCCATTTTCATCATGAATGAATTGCATTCTAACGGAATTTGTTTCGAATTAACATTGTTAACTCAAGTACTTTCAATCTTATCCAAGGTCATCATTCAGGAGAGAATTGCTCATACAAAATTTTTTTAAAAATTAATAATAAAAAAAATACAAATTATGTTACCTCCCTTACATATTCTTAACGTTAATTTTTAAATTGATTATAATGGGGAGCGTTTCATGCGCATTTACAAAAACATTCGCAGCTATCAATTATATTAATTTTTGTCATGGGGAAATAAAGAGAATGAGAAAAACTATGTCTTTCTTAACCAGATTAAGAACAGCCGTCAGAAATTGATCCATGAGATTTTGAGGATTAAAATAAAAATAAATAGACATAATATATCTAGATTATTCAACCAAACATGCCTGAATGAAGACATGTTGCCTATATATATATATATATATATATATATATATATATATATATATATATATAGTTTTTATGGTACAAAATTTAACGATAGCTAGGAAAAAGCAAAATTTATATGGCATTTTAAAAAGCTAAAAAAGAACAAGCGGTTTCTTCCCATGACTTATCAAGTTTATTTTTCTGCGATATAAAAAATATATAGACGTGTAAATTAAGTTAATATAACGAATGGAAGGCAAAAAATATGAATTTCAAGAAAACTAG
This sequence comes from Acanthosepion pharaonis, assembly GCA_903632075.3. Lineage (NCBI taxonomy): Eukaryota > Metazoa > Mollusca > Cephalopoda > Sepiida > Sepiidae > Acanthosepion > Acanthosepion pharaonis. The sequence continues at coordinate 1,993,332 of CAHIKZ030000335.1, read as the reverse complement.
AGTCCAATAACATTCAGACCCAGTAAGAATTCCCTCTGTTTACAAAGGGAAGGCCCCACGGGATCTGATAAACAAGGACTCTAGAACCTTGAGGTGATATGATGAGTGGGATGTAGATAAAACCGAGAAACGGTCCGCACTAAAATCAAACACACAATTCCTGCTATTTATTACATGGTCTGCAATAGCAAAACCAGAAGTATTGGTTAGTTGGGTTTTCCTGGCATCCGGATTCAAAATCCTGGAGGGTAAGTGTTGTTTTATTCTCAGATCCAAACGCTGGGACATCCTCCCTATGTAGTCGAGGCCACAACTACACTTATATTGGTAAATCACTGAATTAACATGATGGGGAGGGAGGACGTCCTTACGAATGGAAGAGAAAACAGGACGGGTAACAAATATTACCCTAACATTCGCCGAAAAATAACAGCTATTAATCATACGCGAAATTCGTCTAGATAAAGTCTCACCCTCTGTACCAATATAGGGAAGACGCAAATAAACTGGACATTTTTCAACAAAATGCGGCTTAATCCTATGAAATTTATCAATGACATCATGGATAACGGAGTTCAAAACATTAAAAGGATATCCGGTTTTTGGAAGTGTCATCTTAACAAAATCAATTTCACCGCAGAAAAAGCTATCAGAACAAATCATAAGTACCCTATGAATTAAGGTCTTAATCAAATTAATCTTAATTTGTCTGGGACAAAAAGAATCCCAACGCGTATAAAGTCCTGAGAAAGTAGCCATCCTAAATACAGAAGTCACAAACTTGTCACTAAATCTATGAACAAAAACATCCAAAAAGGAAAGACAAGAATTGGACTCCTTTTCTATGGTAAACATATATATATATATATATATATATATATATATATATATATAATATATAATATCGTACATACATTGAGTGCTGGTGTTAATAATATAGTACTCGATGCAATATAAAAAAATTATATATTAATACATATAGATATTTTCCCTCGCCGGTAGCAGACACGGAGTTGCATGAAACTCTGAGACGTGCTATCAGTCAGAATATATATATATATATATATATATATATATATATATATATATATATATATATATATATATAAAAGAGATAGAGAACGAGACAGCGTGAACATAGGGAACAACAGTGGAAGTTTGAAAACCGCATCGAAACGTGAAACCTATCATATGAAATTTTGATTCCTACGTTGAAATTGTCTTTATAAACGCACGATCTCTGTATTGAGGACTCTTCTTTCATAATAAATATTGCAAATATTAACTATATGTTTGTGTGTGTGTGCGTATGAGTGTGTATTAAGGTTACATGCAGAATATGAAAGGGATAGCTGGTCCACACTCTTAAATATGAAGAAAATGTTACCATTATTGCATATTTTGTGCGTTACGTACTATTATATAGTGATTTTCCAAGCGTAGCTTAGATGTGGCACAAGGCCGAAATTAGGGGGCACCCAGTGAGGATCGAACTCACTACTCAGTCGTAATTGTTCTAGCGAGCCAAGCTTGCTAACCATACACCGCCCCGAGGTGTCCCAACGTACTATTATATATCATGTACGATGGAATTCTAAAAAAAAAAAAATACTTAGTCAGATCCACTTGCCAAATTCTGACTATATATCAAAATTTTTGGGACGGACATCTTGTTCGGACCGATAATTTTTCAGCACCTCTCTGCATAACAATAATATTACAATGACTATAAAAATATTTGTCATAATAAATAGACACATACATTAGTATAAAAAAACATATACTTTCAAATGTAAATACGTGGCTTATTTTGATCCCCATAAAGAATGTAATTGTAATATTTCCTACCAATTTGAAGAAAAAACAACCCTATGCTTTCATCTGTTCAGTACTTTGTAAATTATTGAAACTATACTCCTTGGCAGTTAAGTTCTGTATGACTCTTTCCCGCTCTACTGTATAAATTGTTCGTCGTCTTCTATTCAACTCCTGAATTGAAGTTGAAATGTTAATTTTTATTATTGTTACTGAAGTTGTTGCTTTCAAGTGAACTCGACTCTCTGAAACTTCAAGTCCTGACCCTAATCCTTGATCAGGCCTAAAGATTATTTTGACTTTAAAATTTAGTTTGAAGTTTCTTCGCCTGCGGCGGCAACAATATCAGTTGAAAAGAGATTATTTGAATGAACGCCGCTCCCTTACATGAGCCGCTCAATTGAATTTTGCTGAGGCGAAACTTTTAAAAGAACGTTCGTGACAGAGAGGAAGACCTGCCGTGGAAGCATTTAATTAAGCTCTACTTTGGGACACGTTGCCCGAAGTGGAAAAAAGTTCTATCAGAGTGTAAAACTTTCACTTCTGATGCTTGAATCGTTGAAGTCCATTATTCACAATTGATTATGATTTTCTTTTAAAAACTTCATGTTATTATTATTATTAGCATACTGACAGTAAAATTGGTAAAAAGACAAAAATTTATTGTGAGGTTTCTTTATCAAGATGAATCGTGTTTTTTGAAAAGATCTGAAGAGCGAATGGATCAACCAATTTCCAGTTAGATTCTAATTTTAATCCCGATAATTAGAATTTGAAATCAGATTCCAGAAAACATATTTTTTTTTGCGGATTTGAATCATCTCACAACAAGAAAAAGGCGAGAAAGATATTTAAATATAGAAATATAAAATATTTTTATTTCCTGTTTTTACAGCTCGTTTTTTCTCAGCGTGTATAAGTGTTTGTTAAAGTTCTTATGTTAAAGTTACTTGTTTGTAGTTGTTCGTTAAGATGAAAATAAGTGATTTCTTCGCGCGTATGTGTAAAAAAAGAGAGTCAAAGGAGCAAGTTCGGAGGAAAGTGTAAGTGTCACGTAGCTTGGTGATGGAAAGTGTAAGTATCACGTAGTTTGGTGAGGAAGAATGTTGAATGCTACGTAGCTTGGTGAGGAAGAGTACAAGTTTCACGTAACTTGGTGGGAAAGACGGGTGAATGTGTAATGGGATCTCTTTTAATCTGCCGTCGTATGCATCCATTTCTATCTCTTTACTTCCTTAATGGAAACTTTGCTTACTCTTCAAATGTATCACGCAGCATATTTTTTATTGTCGGTGGGAACGCAACCCGTTGGTTGAAAATGTTAGATATTCATTTTCAAAGGGTTAATTTATTAACCGGAAAGATGTGCTGATCCTCCGACTCAGAAACCATTTGTTATTTGATGTTTGACTGCCTTGGTGTACATTTCTGTCTGATATTCAGTGGCTTGACACAATCAAAGCAGCAAGATGTTCAGGATTAAAGTGAATCCCGTAATGAAGTAACAATGAAAATAGGAGCTTCAGTAATGATGCAAAAATATCTACTATTTTTAACAAAATCTATAATTCATATAATTTCAAGGCATCATTTTTCAGTCGTCAAAATATTCACCTCCGCGTTTATTTGACGTTATGATCCTTTTTTTTTTTTTTTTTTTTACTGAAATTGAGCATTTTGACATCTTGTAATTATTGGAACTATTGAGCAGAAAAAGAGGGCTAGATGCAACAAAAAGTGAACCGTAAATTATTCGTATATAATACGCATTTTTTTTCTCGTGAGTTTTAAGTTAGGGGTGCATATTATACACGATAAGTAAATATTAACTTTTTTTTTCTACCCAGTTGGGTTGTCATAATCGGGATATAGGAGAGGTGTAATAGCTAGCGGCTGGAAATGAGAAATCGTAGAGCCGATTTCGAATTCCGGTTAAGTTTCGTTCCATTTACTTTCGCGCAAATAACACTGGGAATGGATTAAATAGAAGAGCAAATTAGGCTCTTCATCCTTGATTGGCAACCAGTCTAAGAGAAATACAAATCTGAATTCAAGACCGTAAGTAGCCCTGTTGAGGCACATAAAATGAAGATAACAAAATAATCGTAGAGTTTGCAATGACTATTATTCTGACTGCGATCAATCAATATTTGGGACGGTATAACTGAAAGTAAGTTACGCCTGTGGTACAAACTAAAGTGTGTCCCTGTAGCTGAGTTGAGTTATTGTATTATATGATATATCATCACTTCTTTGGTCATTCAATTCAGAAATCTGTTTCTTTTGTTGTACTTGTGTATATAGGCAAATACTGATCGCACTTATACTAAAAGCATACACCTTGTACGTAACCCTTCTTTGAGATTGAGGTGTTACCTCTTTGTAGGGAATGCAGTATTTGTCACCGTGAGTGAATACAAAGAAAGAGAATATATATTAAAAGCGCTGATATAATATTATAATATAATATTAAAACGCTGACTGACGTCTCTTTCTTTAAGTTCGTGTAAAATCGATTATTCACGCACTACATTTGACTGATTGCATACGCAGTAAAAGGCTGTGTAAGATTTGAAGACAATTCTAAGATTTCCCTAACTTTGTGCAAAAGATGGCTCTGAAGAAACCCTACATCAACCGAATATTTTTTTGCATTTTCTAAGGAATAAATAATTTTTTTATTTATAATCCAACATTATTTCTTATTTCTAAAAAGGTTATATTTCGTGGATACTTTGCATTTTTTAAGGAATGAATGAATTTTTATTTATAATCCGACATCATTTCTTATTTCTACAAACATTATATTTAGTGGATACTTTACATTTTCTAAGGAATGGATTAATTTTTATTTATAATCCGACATAATTCTTTATTTCTAGAAACGTTATATTTAGTGGATACACGTGTTTGAGTAGACGTCTCTGATTTTTAAATAGTAAATTTACGTCTACCGGCCTCGGTCTTCGAGTGTCATCAATAAAGGGCATGTGCCCTTTGACGTGGTTCAAGCATTCAGACTGCTCAGCCGCGAAAGACTTTCACAGCGAAGCAAGGCTTAGTTACTCTTATGAATGAAAGCACATCTCTTGTAAAGATCTTTCGAAACCCATACTCGCTAACATTATTTTCGTACCTGAAACGTAAACAAAGTAAATTCTAAAGAATTAATGGATTTTTATTTATAATCAGTATTTCTTGTTACTGTGAATGTTCATTATATTTACTCACCTGTGAAACTCCTTTCCGCTTTTTTTGCTTCCTTGCCACCTACAATTTAAAAAAATTTAAATGCAACGTCAATCGCCATCTTCTGTCTTCCGGAATCCTGTTCCTTTATTGTTCTTTCCCCACTCCTCCTAACTAAAGTCTTCTTATTCTCTTTCACTTCCTGCTCGCACCCCCACCTGCGTCCTAGTAGCATTATCGCTTTGCTTGGGGGTTGGGGAACGATTAAAAAAACCCAAAAAACTCCGCGCTATCCGGTAAATTCCTTGCTGAAGGGTACATTTCTTTTTATTTAAGTTTGTGGAAACGCTAACCGGTAGACGATAATTATTCTGTTTAAAAGTAGAGATGTCTACTCAAACACCTTTATAGTAACTTCTTAGTATAGCAACTTCCGAGTATACTGACCACGTTTATAAAGAATAGCCAATATCAAAGAATATTACAAGTATTTGTTTGTTTGAAAGAACAATAGGCTACCTATATTTGATTGAAATAAAATGCTAGTTCTTGTCCCTGAGCTTCTTGTAAAAAAAATCTTAAAGTAATCAATAACTGTTTAAGAAAAAAAACAAACAAACAAACGATTCTTAAGGTTGATTGGGAAGATCGATACATTTGCCATTATCTAATACTATCATAGCTGATACATACAATATTCTCGAGAGTAGACTGAAAAGTACTCAATCCGACCAATAAACCCTTCCAAAATATTATTTTTATATTTGGTCACTTTAAGAAGTGGGTTAGGCTGATAACCTTTCAGCACTGTTTGTAAGACATTTCATCTGGTTCGTCTGAGTCATCTACAAAGATATTTACGAGGTATGTCGGGAAAGTATCTTAGCCTCCTTAGAACAATTGGGCCTTAATTTTCTTCAGAATACTTCCCATTGTATCTTACACATTTATCACCCCGCCCTTTACACTTAGAAAAAGCTTTGCAAAATAAACTTTCAGAATCCTTATCAAATACCTCATCGCATTCTCCTTAATCTCGTCCATATTATTTTTCAACGGTCATCTTAGCGTTGTACAAAGCCAAGCTGTTGCTGAGAGCCAAATGTAAACTTGAGGAAGGCAGACAGATTTGGCGGGTGCGATGTTTGTTAAATAAATAAATAAAAATGCACAACGCGTGGAGTCAGTGCAATACATTTGGACATTGTGAATGCAACTGTCAAACAGTAAACTGCCCACTCAATGCCACAGTAGATTGTTTCTTCATGTATTCACTGTAAGATCTTATCCGATTGGTTGCGAATTTACACCAGGTCTGTGAAATCGGTTCTCAAGATATTGCAAATGGATGTTCTCTTTTTGAACCGAGCTCGTATTTCAGCAGTTAATTCAGAGAACAAAGATATGAAAGTGCGGTAGACAAGTAACCAAACATTGATTTGTGGATTATTCGAATATCTGCAGAAGCTATGGTAATTTTTCACAATCGCATTTAATATGAGCAATTCAAACTCCAATAATTGAGATAAAATTTAAAACAACAATAAAAAAGATTTCGTATGTAGAGGAGTTTTTTTAATTACTTTAAACGCTATTTGAGTCGACACTCCGTTTATTTTAAACACTATATTTATTTTGTCCACCTGCCCACTTACTCCAGAAAATGTGCCCTCCAGTAGGGCACGAACCTGTGGCCTCTTTTCCTGGAGGAACCATCATCTGATCCAGCATGCTTTTACCGCTCATCAACGAAGAGCTTCACAATAAAACATGGTTCTTTCTTTGCCTTTTAAGCACGCTCACTCGTTCAGATATTTACTCGAAACATATATCTATTCAGTTTCGTAAACAAAGTACTTTCTTAAGAATTAATGGATTTAATATTTTTAATCCGACATATTTTTGTAGGTTGATTTTTTTATATGGATGTATAATTTTATAGTGACCTTTATTTTTATTTCAAATATTCGTAAAACTGTGCGTGTAACTGATATAGAAAAAATATATATTAGTAAATGTCATTAATCATAGTTTACAGGTGAAAAAGGACTTTAAACGTATTGACACAGGGACACTGTCATATAATGTTAGGTGAATCTCTGTCTGCTTCTCTTATCTCTGTGAGGAAATGAGTCGATTGGTGTAAATAAGTTTGCAATTTTTCAGCTGACTGACTATGACCTGTTGCAAAGTCTTATATTTCATGGTTTTCAGGTTAACTCAAATGTTTTAGAATGTATTCAAAGCAACAGCGATTGGTTGAAAATTATCTTTCTGATCTACATTTCTACCACGTCAGAAAATGTTAAATCACTTTTTAGATAGTTTTTTTTAACAGAACTTGCCGTTTACACACACACACACACACACACACACACACACACACACACACACACACACATATATATATATATATATATATATATATATATATATATGGAGCACCCAGTAAGCATCGAACGCACTTATTAGATGTAATAACACGGGCTCATGTTGTAAGCAAGTTGAAATCACATTTTTGATACAGTAAATTCGATTCACCACTATTGTAGCCTTGTGTCAAACTAGTTATGGCTTAGTATCTAAGTGAATGCACTAAGTATGTGTGTGTATGAGAGAGAAAGAGAAGAAGAGTGAGTGCGTGTATGTGAGAAAGAAAGAAAGAAAGAAAGAAAGAAAGAAAGAAAGAAAGAAAGAAAGAAAGAAAGAATCCTGAAATAAAAGGACAAAAAGTTCGGGCAATTTGACTAGTGCTCACGTACTGATTTTAACGTTATCTTTTGTGAGCAGAACTTATATTTTAGCTATTGATCAACACTAGGTAAAGGAAAGAGTCCAAAAGAAACAATGGAAACTTAGTGTTAAGTTGTCATTTTTCATGGTTAACTTTAAAGAACTTTTACGCAGTAATAAATATTATTGGTTTATTTACTACTACTACTACTACTACTACTACTACTACTACTACTGTTGTCATATTTGGCGGGAGCTGTACAGATCTCACTCTCCAGCCTTGATAGAGTTTAAAACCGTCTCTGAGCCCTTGTGAGTGACAAATTATTCTCCACCCTCCAACCTCTCTCCCACAGGCAGGATGTAGCAAGCCTCTCGCTGCTCTACTGCTACTTCTACGAAAAGTGCTCGGACAAACTACATTCCCTGGTCTCGACAGTTCAAACCTTCACGGCAAGGAGCCGCCATGCCACTTACATAGTAGCAAACCACCTACACTCCCTCCATATTCCATCGGTGAGAATTAAGTTCCACTTGAACAGCTTCCTTCCGCGAACCACTGCCCAGTGGAACCGACTCTCAACAGGATGTTTCCCCGATCACTCTAATCTTAACATGTTCAAGGATAGGGTTAACCATTATCTTCCACTCCTATACGCACAAATTGCCTCCTAATGTAGCCCCCTACCTCGAGTGGCCCCGGGCCTTGTAAAGGGGGAAACTTTCTGTAAAAAAAAGCTACTATTATTGCTCTTGTTACTAGTACTTGTTTCCACGATGAAGCATAAATAAGATAAAAAAGGAAAATAATCCTAATTTAACAAACACTTTGTCTGCGAAGTACATAAATTGTACACTTTGTTAAATGTTTTGTTTTGATATAAGACAGATAGACAGACAGACAGAAAGAAAGAAAGAAAGAAAGAAAGAAAGAAAGAAGAAGAAGAAGAAGAAGAAGAAGAAGAAGATAAGGTAAGTTAAATTAAAGAAAATTGTTTATTAAGACAACTGACAGCAGTCGCAGCGGCGGGTGTTTCCTCTTGAGTTGAGTGAAGTAAGTGTCGAATCTGATTAATCCGTAATCAACAAAAAACATAGTTGTTAAGCAGAGAGCCACTTGAAATCATTGTCAAATATTCTAGTGTCTGAACTGACAGATGCACTCAATGCGAAAAATGGAAGGAGGCTAAGAAGAGCGAAGTCGTTGAGGGTGAAGTCGTTGTGATGGGAGTTTTGATCATTGGTGGTATTGAAAGAGTAAAAATGAGTAGAAGTGGGTGAGAGTTCTAGAGGCAAAAGAGCTAAAAAGAGTTCGTGTAACGTAAATATATATATATATATATATATATATATATATATATATATATATATATATATATATATATATAGCATTCTAATTCTGTATTGAATTGAATTAGATTTGCATGAAGATGATGAAGATTACAAACCAAATGATTTAATTTTTTAAAATGATTTCTAGAATTATTTTACACAACAATTTACATTTATTTACACAACCACATTTTACTAAAGAAATGTTTTTTTTTTTTTAATGAAATTCACCCCAAGCAAGGCAGTAAAAGGATTACTGGGTGAAAAAAGAATTTGAAAATAGAAAACATTATGAAGGAGCGGGAATAATAGAGGAGTTCTCAGGAAGACAGTAGATAACGATGTTATCAGATGTAGGCAATTATAGTTCCCCGCAGACTCCTTTTCTTTATTAATTATTTGTAAACAATTTATTATTATTATTAAAGCAGGTCCTGATAAGTTTGCTTCTTGGTACATAGACTTTACAAATTTAAGCGCAATACAAGATTGGCAGCAATGTCTCATCATTTTACATTTGAAATGGCAAGATGTAACCGTAAGTTTTATGCTAACAGTTTCTTCTCTCGTACTTCTGGGTTGTGGAACTGGCTTCCTGTCAATTTTTTCTTTGAAAATTTAAATGCAATGTCAGTCGTTATCATCTGTTTTAATTCCTGGTCTTTTGCTGTTTTCTTTCTTTTTTTTTACAATGATAGTCCCCCTGTACAAGCCCAAGAGACACACAAGGTAGAGGGTTACATTATGAAAATGATTTAGAAGGAACCAAATAAAAAAAAGAATCTCCAATATTATTGTTTCTTACCTGGCATCTCGGCTTCAGTCACTTCTCGTTTGTGAAACTCTCTTCCGGTCTCTTGTTTTTCAGTCAATTTTGATTTTTAAAAATTTAAATGCAATGCCAATCGTTATATTTTGTCTTTTAAATTCCTGTTTTTTCTTTTTTTATTGTTCTCTCTCCTTAATAATGTTTTCTTTTTCTCATATTATCCCACACCCAGTAAACTCTTTGCGTCTTAGTGGGTTTATTGTATTGTTTGGGTTGAAATGATTCTTCTTTCCACGCCGATTACCAATAATTTGTATTATCGTTGATTTAAAGTATATCCAATTGTAATGAACTATCGACGTACATTACAAATGAAAACATGGAACTTAGTCTCTCGTGCATAATATAGCATTACATGTTATTCCAACTCATTACCCAATCGTAATTAATCTTGCGAGACAAACTTGTTAACCATTACACTACGTCGAAGTATCCCACTCAATTTGGGTATGTATCACTTTTGTATTGAACAAATAAAAATAATTTTTTATATCATAATTTTTCCATTCTTTTTTCTTACAAAAAGGACTAAGATTTTGATAATAAAATTCGCTTTGATACATGTTTCATCGCCAGGTATTGATTCCGCAAGTGTTCGTCAGGTCTTCAATGGAGACACGGTTGTTAAGAGCTGGGATTTAGGAATCGGAGAGACGAGTTCGAATTCCAGTCGAGTTCATTGGTACGAAAGTTATGAATCCATCTCTTCTTCCTCACCAGCTAAAGGGTAAAATAGCAGTACAGACTGGATCCTATAGCCTTGGGTGGTAATCAGTCTTGGAGAAAAAAAAATCTTCGAATTCAAAACAACCTGCTGCTTGATAGGTTCGCTTTAGAAGAAGGTAGCTTCAAAAACGAATCCACCTCTGAGATGAGGGACGTGGTAACCTCAACATTCCCGGTGCAAAAGAAACCGGTAAGCCATTGCACTATTCTAGCTTGAATGTCAACATGAAGCACAATTGTGATATAGAAGAGAGCGGTGACCACAGCGGTGTCAAAATGTGCTAACTGAATAAAATGATGATGGCGTTGACTCCACGCAAAAATATACGGGTTAGTCCTGAAATGTCGTTATTACCCGAACTAAAGATACCATTTTTACCCAACTGGATTGATTATCCAGGATTTAAGCACAGTTTTAACATAAAATAAAAAGATGAAAACGTCTTCATGGCAGACACAAAGCAAACTGCCGAAAATCCTAGACGAGATAAAAAATGTAAAGCGAGTAGAAATTTGTAAAACGGCTATGATTGTCAGCAAGAGAAACAGATATAAATTGGAGATGCCAACAGTTAAAAAAGACGAACAATGTGATACCAAAATCAGAAGGTGTATGGAATTTCAAAAGATGTCTTCCAAAAACTCGGCAAAATATTAAGAGTCAGGAAAAATGTCGTTAAGCAAAGGAAAGAGTTATGTAATAGTTTCCTTACAGACGACGAGGCGACTTGAGACAGCAGAGATGTGGTTCTACAAAAAATGGTGTGAATAGCCAAGACGGAGCATGTGAGCAACGAGGTAGCTTTAATGAAAATGAAAACAAAAAGGTCACTTTTACATAAAATCAGAGATAAGCATCAGATATGTGGTTCTATTGAAGAAGGCTGAGAATATCATGGACAGAACAAGGACACTGATACTTAGAATCAGAGAAAATTGAAATTTTATAAGTAATAAGGAAAGAAGGGTTAGAAAAATTGACACTCACAGGATATAGTAAAAGCAAGAAGGGCAAAGGGAAACAGCGAATAACCTGCCTTACTAGTTTGTGTATATGTATGATAGAACAGGACATAGGATGGATAGTAAAAATTCAAACGTTGCTAAGAGCTACAAAGGACAGGACGTTGGGGAGAGACATGATCACCCAGTGCTGAAGGGACTCGGAATCGAGAGAAGAAAACCCCGTTTGATTGTCTCTGTTCTAGATTAAACGCGTCTAACGTGGAAAGAATGCCTTTATTTTTATCTACATTGTTTTATAATGCTCTATCACACAGAAACATGCCCGAATCATTATATTAGATAAGATATATGTTTTAGAGCACATATTTATGGCTGATGCGTGCTTATTATTTACTAAGGCCTCTGAGAGAGTTGAAATAATCTCTTTTCTCGAACTGAAACTCGCTGCATATGATTGGTTTCGACATCACTGTTGTTCGGTCCGGTTAAAAGCAACCATTTTGTATCCCGTTCTCCTTTTCTTTCAGTGTTTAAGGTCAAGCAGGTATTGCTACTTCCATTATCTGACGCCGTTGCTTGCAGCCAAACCACCCGTGTGTCAATCTCATCTCTCCCAAAAATGACACTTGCTCCTTCAAACAGCTTCCATTTGGCTGTCTGCCAAATTTGTTTCATAGATTTTTCACCATAAACAAATTTGCTTAGCGCCTTAACTACACGCGCAGGCACGAATTTTCAGGCATAACTGTCCAAAGAGAAACAGAGTTTTAGATTATTGTTCCTGTAAAATGCGACTTAAAATGTTTCTTCAAATGTTATCCGATTGACTCAGATGCTATAGATATCTTATAGAATTGCTGTAACTTCAACGGCCATTTTCTCTTATGGTAAAAATGTCGTAGTCTTTGAATTCATGAAGATTATCTATGTTTTCCTACGTGTTAAATAATTTATTTCAGATGTAGCACAAAGAATTTCTACTGAATTTCTGGGATGAGGAGTTATCATTATTTCAATTTGGTCTAATATCCTCATCTTTCTCGTTGTTAGTACAACGACTCGGCCATTGTGACACCCGACCTTCTTCAGGTGTCTATCGATCCGAGTAAAATACCAGGGAATTTCGAACTTCACACTTTATTTAATCTACTTGGGTAGATTATTCTCGTTCCGCTATTTATATCTATGTATATCACTTTTTATTTTTTTTAATTACTGCTCAGTTATTGCCGCAGTTTCCACGGCGTCTAAGTCTGTATTACTCGACCCAAGAATGTAACTTCAAATCGCTATGCCACCTAATTAACGAATGAACTAAGTTATTGTTCTGAAAAAGGTCGGAGTGCGAAACAGTCGGAAAGTAGCGTTACTAACCAACGAAGATGAGGATATACATCCGAGTTTAAATAATATAGATACAGAAAATGACTAATTTTTAATGTTTGAATTTTCTGTTCATAAAATTGCTTCTGGAGGGAGTGAATAATATCAGCTCAAGAAAATACATATCCACCCTTCAAGAGTGACATCTGATATTTAGAAAAAAAAGGACTCGTTCTATATATAGGCAAGTTAATGACAAAGTAGAAAAAGTTCTGTGTGACTCGTTTCGTCTTTTAGGACTTTAGCGGACTAAAGTAATGTTTTCATTAATGAAATTATATATGTGTAGGAAAGAGAGGGTGGAAACATAAGAAAGTAAACGTTGGTTATAATGAAAACGCTGGAAATGAAGCAAACGC